>JAIPMN010002107.1:0-20023 GCA_020650975.1 Apostichopus californicus | reverse complement strand
AACAGACCACAGCTGAGGTTCATCCATTGAAGGGACTGGATTATACAGTCTAACAAGCAGACCACAGCTGAGGTTCATCTGTTGAAGTGACTGGATTATAGAGTCTAACAAACAGACCACAGGTGAGGTTCATCTGTTGAAGTGACTGGATTATACAGTCTAACAAACAGACCACAGCTGAGGTTCATCCATTGAAGGGCCTGGATTATACAGTCTAACAAACAGACCACAGCTGAGGTTCATTCATTGAAGTGACTGGATTATACAGTCTAACAAACAGACCACAGCTGAGGTTCATCCATTAAAGTGACTGGATTATACAGTCTAACAAACAGACCACAGCTGAGGTTCATCCATTGAAGGGACTGGATTATACAGTCTAACAAGCAGACCACAGCTGAGGTTCATCTGTTGAAGTGACTGGATTATAGAGTCTAACTAACAGACCACAGGTGAGGTTCATCTGTTGAAGTGACTGGATTATACAGTCTAACAAACAGACCACAGCTGAGGTTCATCTGTTGAAGTGACTGGATTATACAGTCTAACAAACAGACCACAGCTGAGGTTCATCCATTGAAGTGACTGGATTATACAGTCTAACAAACAGACCACAGCTGAGGTTCATTCATTGAAGTGACTGGATTATACAGTCTAACAAACAGACCACAGCTGAGGTTCATTCATTGAAGTGACTGGATTATACAGTCTAACACACAGACTATTAGGTCAGTTCCTCAGATAGGACACAAAACTCGAAGACAAAACATAAAACATTTATGTTCTCAAAAATGACATATTTATATATGTCAAGGATAAATGGTTTCCTTTAATCCTTTACTAACCCGGTGAGTCCACAGAAACAGTAGAGAATTGCAAATGCCAGCCTTTCCAGTAATTACTATAGAATACAACACATTAATGTGGTAGTAGAGACATTATTTAAATATTTCATTAATTTTATACTTTCTACTACTTTTAGAACACCCAAGTACATCATATGATGCATTGCATATATCTAAGCTCGACTATGAGCAATATGCCAGTTTCGTTTCAAACACACAATTGCGTAAAATTTTATGATACACTGCCATCTAGTTTCAGTTATGTTTGTCTGTTGCTTCTCCGTCCACGTTGCATATAATTCTTTGACAGAAACATTATAAAAATTAATTTAAAAACTAGAATCCCATAATATCTTTTATACCCTGATTATTTCTCTTTCCTACCAAGAAATAATCTCCCATAAATTGTCTAAAAAAAAAAAAAACTACAAGAAAACAACATGAAAACAAAATACATAATGGTTTGTGCAAAGGATTTCAACCTCTCTGGTCTTGACCTAGGTGTGAGGTTCACCCTAGGATTTAAGGAAACTTTCACAGCCGTTGAAAAAATGCATGTGTTTACATGACTCAGTTGGCATGTAAAATACCCTTGGTGTGAGCACTACATTGTTAAATATAATTATAAAACCTTACGGGTATCTATCTTTGTGTTTTGTTTATACAATTCTAAGACACCATTTATTCTCAAATGGAAGAAGAGAAAATTTCTCCTGCATTATTCCTTAGGTGCAACAACCCGCGGTGACATACTGTATCTCTCACTTGAGTTCAGAGGGGTCATTTTTCTAAGACAATATTAGAAAATGTACTCATTTTTTTAACTTATTTTTTATTTTTAACAAACCAGACAAGTAGTATAGTAACATAGTGATAAGTCTAGACTGATTTGTTTCTTCAGTTTTTGCCACATTTGGCAATATTTCTGCCATTGGAATACAAAATATATCCCTGTTTGATTCTGTCAATGTTATGTGTTCTTCTGTCGGATGATTCTTTAACTGAGGTCGTCAAATTCTACTTCCTGCTATACCAAGATACAAAACACCTTATATAGAGGAACCTGCTGCTGGAGATGCTAAAGAGTTTTTGATTTACTAAGAATCCCCCCACCATCCCCACATTCCCCCTCCAAAAAATAAAAACAAATAAAGAGAATAAATTAGACTTTGATATAACACATAAATTTGTATGTTTTGTAGATAAATTTGTAGATTTTCATACCTGAAATGAATTTGTCCAAATCTACAGATGATAATGGGCAACAGTAGAAGAGAAAAGAATAAACTTGGCCAAATACCGTCTGGAAGACTGATTTTAATATTTCACACTAGTACCTTAAACCATCCCGAGGTTAATAATATTCAGATGTTTAGCTGCTTCAGTAACATCATCATCTTCTTCCTCATCTTCTCTGCTGCCTCCGGTAGCTCCTTGATCCGAGAACGAAAAGAGGGACAAACAAAAACGAGGAGAGAGGAAATATTAAACAAAACATCAAATAAACACAGATTTGCAAACCTTTAAAGTGAACTGTTACCAATTTGTTTTTTTACATTTATTCTCCGTTGCAAGTTCTTAAATATTATGCACAGTTTATTCCTACGATGATTTCCATAGATTAGTAAGCTAATAGAGTTCGGTCACATGCTGGTATTAAACAGCTATTTATCGCACCCACGAACTTGCAGTTATTATAATGATTTCAGTGAACTGTACAAGGCTACAGAAAGGTGTGTAAAATGAAAGTGTGTAACATGATGCGATGTTTCGTTTAATACAAAAACACACAAACTCTCACAAAAAAACATAGACAAAGAAAAGATCATAATCATGTTAAATTTAATGTTAATTTCTCAAACTTCTGCAAAGTTTTGAAACACTGATAATTTTAGACAACTTCTAAATTTCAACTACCACGATAAGAAAAACAACAATAAGCCTGTACATCTCGGTCATGTATTTTAGGATTTGTGGTTTTATTACCTGTTGATTCCCATCCAAACGGATTCCTACTGAGGACCTGAGTGTAAACTTCACTCGGGAGTCCCTGTAGGCCCTTTGAATCGTCAAGACCTTCTATTTTATCCAATCTAAAGAACAAAATAAAATAAACAAACAATAACAAAAAAACATAATAATAATGTTTTTCCTTTATTAATAAATAATTCCAAATAACAGTTATAAATATCTATGATTCATGAACAAAAACAGTACTTTCTCATTTATAAGAAGAAACTCCAGCATTATTTATCACAGTTTTTGAAACCTTTGTAGACGCATGGTTAATGCAGCCTACAAATTGATAAACACAACCAGAAAAAGAACCTTAAAATAGCATATATGCGTCATGATGTGGACACTGACATATGTTCGGCCTGTATCACTGATGAACCACAGAACATGCTTCCTTTCAATGTAATTCAAATCTTCAAGGAGTCCTTGAGGTCAAGGAGCTACGATACTATTTCTAGTCGATTGATTGATCTGAGAGATTGATTGATCTGAGAGATTGATTGATTGATATGAGTCACCCAAACTGATATGCATCATCTATCTGTTGCTCTACGTTGATTCGATTGATCTGAGAGATTGATTGATCTGAGAGATTGATTGATCTGAGAGATTAATTGATCTGAGAGATAGATTGATTGATTGATATGATAATCACCCAAACTGATATGCATCATCTATCTGTTGCTCTACTTTGAACCAGTCCTTATCTGCGGTTCTCTTCTGTTTGGCAGACGACCCCTTCTGTTGACGTGATTGGCTGTTGGCCTTCTCAGATTCCTCACTCCAGTCTGAATCTGTCAGTACCTCATCTTCTGATTCCAAGGAGGAAGTGTGATCTACAAAAAAATATATATATATTATTTTCAAACACATTGACTTTTCCTGTTGTTGGGTTAACTTGCTTTCCTTACAAATGTGTTAAACAAAGAATAAAAAATATCATCCAGGACTCTATGTGATACAGAATGTAACTCAGCTGAGATGGAAGAATAAAACCCTGAAACAATGAAATGTGTCAATGTAGATTTGACATTCAATTAGTATACAATCGATTGGCTTCCTGTTCCACTGATATACTTTCACTAACATATTACAATAAATATCCGACCAAACTGTGACGTAGTAACAAACACAACTTTTTCAAGGCAGAACCAAATAGAAGTTGGCAAAAAACAATAATAGTTATAACATGAAAGAAACCTAAATAAAATAAAACTGTTAGCAAACTGCTTATCCACTAGAGAGCCTGTGTAATAGAATGTGTAAAAGTAAGTTGGCGTGACGTTTCGATCCTAGCAGGATCTTCTTCAGAGGCTAAATGACAAGTACAGTAACAGTACAGTCTGTTACTGTACTTGTCATTTAGCCTCTGAAGAAGATCCTGCTAGGATCGAAACGTCAGGCCAACTTACTTTTACACATGAAAGAAACCTGTAAGTTTTAAAGATACAAGATTAATCTGAAATAAAAAACATCTTAAAATAAGAATATGCCTTATTTAGGTACTAAAACGACAGTTCAAATAGAATTCTAAACACTTTGTATATATATAAATATATATATTGTGCTATTTTCACCTGTTTCTGAGGTGGATGGGAACTCCTGCTCTATCTCATCTGCTTTCTTCTTTGCTACTGCGGCTAATTCTTTCTCACCTTTGTCCAAAGCAACGAAAAACAGATCCTGGTAGATAACGCAAGAAATAGAAATGAATAAACACAAGACACTGGGATTTTATATTGCTGTATTCTAATTGAATATAACTTCACAATTCCATTAGCTCACCTGAATCCATTTACATTTCAAATGATCAAGAGAGATGGAGTGAGAATGTATTTTTCTTATGATGTTTGGTTTTAACAAACCAGAAGTCATTTGGGCTTTAATAAGACCACAAAGAATGTGGATGACAAAGTTGTCTGGGAAGACTTTGTTAAATTCATTAGTAGTTGTGGACTACTCCCTAATTAGTTACTCCTTAGTTAGCTACTCTCTAATTAGCTACCTTTGGGTACAAGAAAACCAGAGGATTGTCCAAGAGGTATTTTCAATAAACACAACACATATTTTAAATGTTTTCTATTTGTGGAATCTTTCTCACCGAAAGATCGATATTATTCTCTTCAAAGAACCTTTCTAGCAATGTTTGTTTTTACAATCTTTTCAAAATGAAGAAGTTCCTTGATACAACATGCTTTACACATTTGTTGCTTTGTGATATTATATATATTACTTTATTCTAGTAGTTGTCTCCAGAAATATGTTATTGTTGGATTATTAATAGTTACTAGAATAAAACCTGTCTCTATTTAACGAGTCCACTTACCATAAACAAATCTCTATCATGGAGGTCAATAGCCAGAAGGAAAGCTTTCTCAAATCTTTGGTACCTGCAAGAAAGTAAAGAGTAAAAGGGTTAACAACTTGTAGGAGTTCATACCCGGAATAGCCAATGGCAACTTTTGATTCCATTAAGAGAATAGAATCTGGATCTTGTGGGCAGGAACACAATAACTCGATTTGTACTGTTGGGGGCTTAGATGTTATTTTGTCAATGGAGGGGAGGGGGGAGGGGGGTCCAAGGAGAGAAGTCCTGTTTGTGAAATTTTGTTAAAATGGTGGATGTTTAGCTGTAAAATAGTGTTATAACTTTGGAACTTTTGAAACAATGTTGAATAATACTTTACTATTCAGGTTGTACACACATGTTAAATATTTATGTACTGTACACTAAGATTTTGTGTATTACTCTGTAATACATGGCTGCGCCCCTCCCCCTCCCCCTGCCTGTGAGTTAACTTCCAACCAAGGTCCACAATGATCAGTGAAGTAGACTCAGACATCATAACGAATGAATACATTGGAAAACAGCTCTTTGCCAAGATTTCCATTTTGATTCCTAAAGATGGCAATCCATTGTCAATCATTAATTTGGTTTTAAATAGTAATAAAAATCAAATAACTGCAATCTCTAATCTCACCTGA
Organism: Apostichopus californicus; assembly: GCA_020650975.1. Lineage (NCBI taxonomy): Eukaryota > Metazoa > Echinodermata > Holothuroidea > Aspidochirotida > Stichopodidae > Apostichopus > Apostichopus californicus. Next base: position 14,177 of record JAIPMN010002107.1, on the reverse strand, counting down.
CCAAAAGATGAAAGAACCTTCTGGCTAGACGACTGACCACATCTCTGTAATCGACGACAACGTGGTCAGAAATAGGACGGATTGGAGCATAGAAAGTACCGAGGCAGGTTTGCAAAATAACTGAGGGAAAGCAAAATAAGACATGTTAGTGCAGCATATGCATCATATATAGAGCTGGCATAGTTTATGCTTCCATGAAGGAGTGAAAGCATCAAGAAAATACAATATAAGATCTTACAAATACATAAAGTACACATTTGATACAAAAGTGAAATCGAAGTAGGCCAATCAGAGACTTATTTCCTCTCTCTATTCAAATGTGCTGTTGTCACCACCAGGTTGAACAATGAAGATAGAGAGGAGAGAGGAGAGGATTTATGCAGGGTTTTTGTTAAGAAATGTAGTAGGTGGGTCAAGTTGAAAAGTAGGCGGGACTGTCTGTACGCGGACATGGAGGAGGGGTCTAAGGGGAGGGGGTGTCACCCTCCCCTTTGCCGGAAAATTGCAATTTAAAAAGTCTCTAGATGCAAAATGGTGCAATATACAGCTGCTTGGTCAATGATATTGCCCCCTCCCAATCACCCCTTTCTTCTTTCCTATTTTTCTTTTTTTCTCCTCAATTTTTTTGTAGTAGCATACCGAGAACCTTGTTCAGGGAATTCAGAAATGGGTTAGGGCATGTTGAGTGATGTCATATTCCTAGTCGGTTTCGTCGTTGCGTAGGGAGTATATGGGGGGAATAAGTAGGCTAGTAAAAAAAGAAACTGATAGCAGCAACTGGTTCATTTGAGCGGGGAAATGACATAAAGCCAGTGATAAACTGGTCGTGGTTGTGGGTTGTAATAATTTTGAACCATGTGCAATTGTATGTGCGGCGTGTACTTTTTTTTCGTTTTTTAGGTAATTTTTTTTTTTTTTTTTTTTACTGAGCATCGCAAAGTAGCCGGGTCATGTACGTGCAGTAGGCGGGTCATTTGACCCGGGTCCCGGCTACTAACGAAAAGTTTGATTTATGCCATGCACTCATGTATGTATGTATGTATGTGTGTATGTATGTATGTATGTATGTATGTATGTATGCAGGGATGTGCCCACGCTGGGCGGTACTGGGTGGCCCAGCCCAGCACTAAAAATTACCGCCCAGCACTGTCTTAAAAATCATGAATCCCGCCCAGCACTATTTTCATCTAAAATCCTGACATTCCTAACAATATATTCAACATAAATTGGGCCTAGCCTATGCCAAAATCATACAGACTAATAATGCATCAGTTACGCATGCGAGAAACATTACTTACGGCTCTCAATCGGACCCTTGTAAAATCTCTTTGAAACAAACTAATAACTTTTAACAGGTACGTAATATATTTTACTAAAAAAAATTAAAAAAATGTAAATTGTTAGCAAAACTAGTACTTGTGTATGTGCTTAAAAAGCTACACAAAATTTCTCAAAGGGGAGGGGGACCCCTCCCCCTTAGACCCCTCCCCCAGGACGGCGATCAGTATACCCGGCACTCAGGAAATCCTAGGCACATCCCTGTGTATGTATGTATTTTAGATCCTCCTGCAAGCAGGAACTCGCGAAGAAGCCTTGTTGGCTTATCAAAGCCGCAAGCTGACCCAAGTCAGTCTCTTAGATTCATATTTAACGTCCATGATTACGAATTGCCAATTGTCAACAACTCTGTAACTGGACGACATACATTAATCTTGGAGTGACTCTTGAAGTGAATCTTGGAGTGACTGATATTTGTAAGGATAAACTGTGAGGCTTTTCATTAAGGAGCAGCTTCCCTCAACTTTAATTTACAACTGTCTTCCAGATTAATAAATAGATTTAATAGAAAGGGGATAGAAAATCAAATCAAATCTGCCAGCAATTTTTTGTATTAATAGTCATAAATGATAATGTAACAAAAATGGCTTCTTTGTATGATTTGACAGAATATGTCTATATCAATGCACAAACAAATTATTGTAGAACGCACAAAGATACAAACAGAAACATAGACTGACTGGCTGACTATGTAACAAATGAAAGGTGAAAATTAATGTAATATTTCGTTAAGATCAATATATGACTAAAACTTGGTGACTATTTAAACTTTATTCTCCTTCCAGAGAAGGGGACTTACCTTCTCTTTGAGGATTCAGAGGTTTGGCTAAGAGGTTGATCATCAGGGTGCTGAGGCACATGAAACATAGTTTACTGTCAGTATTCCAGTTTAACATCTCAAGAATCTTCAATGCCTGTCGAGAAACAAATAATTAATTACCACATAAATTAGTTAAAACAGTACCAAAACAAAAACCTGCTTCAACATTTAATCCATAAAGTGTTAAAATCATTTACCAACTATAATAAAAAATCCCACAGTACCTTGACTTGATTATACAAATTGATGAAAATTAAAAAAAGTAAAAGTTTTGTAACTTCCCTTCTGTTAATTATTTTTGGCCTCTTTAATTCCATGTGATTAGCACAAATGTGAAATACTGTCTTGGCAACGGAATGTTAGGAATTAATAGAATCTTTGACCTGTTAATTAACATATAGTTGGTGCAAACTGATGGTGTCTTCCTTTAAGTGCAATATCATGTCGATTAATGCTTGTTAGGGATCGATTAATGCTGTTTAGGGATCAATTAATGCTTGTTAGGGATCAATTAATGCTTCTTAGGGATCAATTAGTTCTTCGTTAGGGATCAATGAATACTTGTTAGAGATGGTAAAAACTGCCATGGAATTGGGGGCAACAAACATAACTGAAGTATAACTCTATCAGCCTTTTTTAAACGTGTCTTATTGATGGACTAAAGATCTCAAAGACTTCTTGTCAACACTATATAACAACCAGTAAAGAAAGATATATAAAAGTAATGATCATCAATTGGAGTCCAACACCCATTTGCTCACCTTTTGTGGTTCTTGGTTATGAAGGTATTGCTTAATCAGTTCGTGAGGGCCAATTCTTCCCCTACTCAATACACCAACATGAAACTTGAGCACTGCTAAAGGTCCCCTGGACAAATATATAGAGAAAATAGAGGATAGTAATGTCAGCTGACAATGATGCTGAAGAAGGTTATGTTGCCAGGGTAACAACAACAATAACAAAGAAGAAGAAGAAAAGAGACATGGACAGCAGTGATACATTGTACGATTGCTGCTATATATATTATATAACATATACTGTACCTAACATATATTTAACAAAACATATAGTTATGACTTCAGTTAGTTTATGTTTGCCAGATAGATCCATCCTCTCCATTGTAATTCAACACAACAATTATAAAGCACACATATAAAGAGTGAACACAGGAATCCAAGTGAACCATTGCCAAATTTCCACACAACACTTATACAGCACACATATCAAGAGTGAACCCAAGAGTCAAAGTGAATAATTGCCAAATTTCAACACAACACTTATACAGCACACATATAAAGAGTGAACACAGGAGTCCAAGTGAATAATTGCCATTGACATCGATCTAACTGGCATAACCATTACACTGGGAGAAGTAACCTATAAGATTTAAGAAACAGGTCAAGTATCTTTAGTAAAGACTATGCCGAGATGGAACCTACAATTTTGTGATTATGCGAGACACAGTCAGTATACTGTTCAGTATTCATTAGTGTTTGCATTGCCAGAAACATATACACCAAAAATTGTTTTCTTTTGTCAGTCTGCTACATAAATGTCGCAACAGAAGACTTTTACTGTAAAACTGCAAACAAGAAAACAATCGCGTCACCAAAAAAATAATAAGATTAAACCAACTTACAACTCAAAAGACAGAAGTAAAGAATGAGTGGCCTCGGCTAGACTATCCATTGGACTGGTACATTCAGTCCAAACACAGTGACTGATATTACTAGCTGGTCTGGGGATGAAGGAAAAGCAACAACTCTGATCAAGTTTATATAATACACAAGAAAACAGAAATGCTAAGAATATGAGGGGTTTGCCATCAACATCAGACTGAGGTCAAAGGTTCAAATCCTAATCTGATTAGTGATTTCTCTTACGTTTTTTCAAAGTTTGTTTATAATTTCCGTCAATTTTCCCAGAGTATTAATTGTTTGTAAATACTACATTTACTGAAAAGTGTTGTGTTGTCATTCCCAGTAATACCAATTTCAGTGTCCTTCCTTTGCAACTGAACATTACAATGGAGATGTCATTTCCATTTCATATGTTCCATTTTCAAAGTTAGGAAGGATAATTAAATGGAAAACACCAACCCCCCCCCCCCCAAAAAAAAAGTTGGATTTTTTATAAAAATTTGTAAGTTCAAAGCAGCCAAACATTAGACCAGAAAGTCCAAGAATGCATATCCTGGACTGATGCATTTCAGGTAATATTTAACGTGATAATTTTGATATATATATTAAGAGCCTGTACTCTCACCTGTAGTAGAGGTTTAGATTGAGAAGTGAGGCAGTTTTTAAGTTCTCTCCTATCGTTGCAATCTTCAGTGTATTCAGTCCTAAATCAAACACCTGTTGTAAGCAAAATGGGGAGAAAAAAGCAAGAAATGTAACCAAGAAGAGCAGTGTCATCAAACACTTTCTCAGTTATTAAACATACCCTAAATGGGACAATGTGGGTTTTTAGAGGGAAAAAATAATTAAATTCCTCAGATAACTGTTCAATGTGTTCAAACATACAAGCCATAAGAACAATGGTTAGTACTAGTGAGTTCTTTCGTTTTATTTATCCTTAATGATATCCTCTTTTGCAAAGACAACAGACAGAGAGTATTATTGGACTTCAAAACACTGAATATATTCAGTTTGCTTAATATGTAAGGTCTCCTAGCTAGGGCTTGTTCTGATCTACTGTGTGATGATTCTCAATTGTAAACACAGCAAACAGCAGCTATTGTTAAGAAAAAATAACAAATATATTTAAATTCTGTATAGACCAATAACAGAACACAGATGTACACATTGACTGAAAATGATCACACAGATATAAAAATCAGCAACATCCACCCCCCTGCCCCAACCAATAAATGGAAAAGAATGTCTGCAAGGTCTACCTGCAAATCGGTTCTTCCAACAGCTACAATTAAGGAGTCTTCTGGGTGCCATACAAGATGATTAGGAACCTGAAAATTAATGAATCATAGTACAAACTAAGTTGGCACTGTACCCCAGTTCTTGCATTATCTTTCGAGAATGGCACAATAGACCGTTCATTAACCCCCGACTTAACACACCCACCCATTAATGCTTAAGTAACTTTAGTAATGGTGCTGAGTGCAACAGTTATGTAAATCAAGCACACAGTGTTCCAAAATAGGGTGGAATTTAATTTTGTTTTCTATCGAAAAACCTCCAGGAAAATGGATGACGTGTAAATTACTATGGCAACATGCTCCTTTAAAAGCCACAAAATGTACACAGCAGATTTCAAGATGGATGAGATATTCTCACAGAGAACAGTAATTCTTAACCCCGCTGCTCACCATTTCCATTTGGACGTGCTGGGTGACCTTTTTAATCTCATCAAATAGAATCTGTAGGATATGGGTAGGAAAGTATAAAAATAGCAATAATCTCATGAGTGCATTGAACCATGCAGAGTATTAAAAGTTAAAATACAATTCCTTTGGCTCAGCTTTTAAAACATGCAATATCTTGTAACCAGAAGGGAAATCTTTAAAAAAATTGGAAAAGTTTCACGATCTAAATCCAAAGCCTAATTATTTACTACTGCTGACTTTGTTAGCAAGAAAAACACTGCAATGCATATATAGATTAAGCTGGATAGAGCCTTAAGCAATGGTTCCCATGGTCACTATACCTGCTTCATTATACATATTGATACAGTTGAGCGATTGCACAAGAAACTGGCCGTCATCTTTATGTATCATTCACATCGATAAACTGAAAAAGGCAATTTCTGCTGAACAATTAAATAAGTGCGCAAACACGTAAGAGCAAGAAGTATATGAAGTAACAGAGAGAGTTGTTTATATAGAGAAAATCAGATCTAAGGCTGAATATATTTTCGACTCACCAAACTACCATCCTTACAGCCTAGTAATAACTTATTTTCAGAGTGACTCTTAGCTTGCGCGACCACTGGAGCTGTCGATCAAGCAAACACAACAAAATATTAGGAAGACATCAACAGACAGTCTGACTGCAGGGACAAAAAGTTCTTATTAATAAAGTTGAACTTTGAGTAGAAATTATTTGCAAACTATATTTGGTTTATTCCAAGTTTTGTAGGCATGAGAATATCCTTTGTTGCAACTTTTAAGTTCAATGAGACCATTGTCCGAATCCTGATCCTTTTGTCTTCCAATCAACGTGGCAGATCTTCTCAGAGATGCACCGCTCTGTTCTAAGTGAAGTGCTATTGTCCTACAAGTGTCGTCTAACTGAAAGATATTCTACATATCACTAGCAACAATAAAACTGCAGTTTTGTTACACTTTTGACGAGGGGTACAATACTAAGGTTCTTTGTTCCCAACCCGGCAAAAGCAGAGCTAAGATACCTGAAATCATAATCTGTAAGTTTAGTTCACCAAAATCGCAGCAGAAATTATGAAATTAGGCAGAAAAACTCAAACATTTGCAAAAATGAAGAAGTAAACAGATGACATTAAATGTGTGGGACACAGAATATTCCGCATTGCTTTCACCAATGCGCAACCTGCTAACTAGGAACCCCAGAAAAAGGCTTCATTCACATAGACTTCTTACTTTAGCTGGAGGTGTATCTAATTAGGTAGGAATATTTCATGGTACAGTCAGATTACAGCTTTAAGATGCTAATGGTGGCATTCAAAATTCAGTGGAGATGTAATGGTATTAAGCAACACACACACAACACACACACACATACCTGTGGTATTTAGCAACACACACAATACACACACATACCTGTGGTATTTAGCTACACACACAACACACAAACATATTCCTGTGGTATTTAGCAACACACCCAATACACACATACCTGTGGTATTAAGCAACACACACAACACACAAACATATACCTGTGGTATTTAGCAACACACACAATACACATATACCTGGGGTATTAAGCAACACACACATACCTTTGACTGGAACTTGTATTAATGTTACTCTCTGAACCTAAAGAAAGAAAATGGAGTACAGAAAATTGTCAGTGATACACTCCCAAATGACCAGGTTTCAGGGGATTATTTATTCGTTTCATCAACTGAGTAGAGGAATGTTTGTCATTTCATATATCTTGTCAGTTAGATTAATAAAATATGAGTTTGGAACTTACTGAACATCAACTATTAAACAGGTTAAAATCGTTTCTAATTTATTTTCAAAATGTGAAAGCCCAAAGTCAAGACTGTTTATTCACCAATAACAGGCATCATAAAACAATCCATTCCTTAAATCTCTTTGTACGAGCAACTAGTAAAGCTCTACTCTGTACTTGTAATACTCTGCTAACACTGATGCAATTCCAAAACTTTTAGAGACTTAATATCGGATAAATTAATAAAAACACAGAACAAATCTTAATTTCATTTAAAAAAAATATTAATGCTGGTAGCTCAATTACATACTCTGCAAATAACTAGCCCTTTTTATGATTTTTACATCACCAATTTTATCTTCTGATAAAGTCATTATTAAGGCAGATTCTTGTACTGGTTGATGATATTATTGCCAAATATAACAAGTATAAGAACAAGTATAATAACAACAACAACAACAAGTATAAAAAAAAAAGCCAAATCTAACAAGTATAATTTCAAATAGGATTGCAATTGATCAAATTGATAAAAAAAAAAAAAATGCAATTGATCAAAAAAATGAAAAATAAATATGAAAAAAGTGAATGCTGGGTAGTACTGCATTAATTTATCTACAGGGACTTCAACTTACCCTGTTCCTGGATATTTCATACATGCAACAATTCACCACAAATTCTCTTTCGGAAGTGCTGGCAGCCTGTTCCACAGTGTGAATGCGACGGGGCTGACAATTACTAAACAGGAGAAAAAAGATGAACGTAATAAATGTCTAGAAACCAATGATTTCAGTTCTGAACTCTTTGAAATGAACAGGGAAAAGAGAAATATTGATGTTTATATAAATCTATGTCAATGGGGAGAAAAATGGAACCCACCCATGGAGGGTCATGTGATGTTCTTCCCTGTAGCACTTAACTCTTATAGTTCTCCTTGGAAGTATATTCTACAACAACAAATGTCATGATCTCACAGCTACCACATTCCTTGTGAAGTTACACCAACAATGGAATCTAGCTAAGTGACGGTAGAGTTTTTTCAACTTTTAACGCAATTTTCAATTCCAAAATTGCCATTTTTAGTGTTTTCTTTCGAACAAATTGGGCTGCAGCTGCAGTACACGTAGCAACACAATTCTCCTCGCCATTTTTGCATGTAATTTAAATGGAACGAAATTGAATGAATATGTATGCATTAATAGCTACACACATCTTCAATTAAAACAAATTAACATAGGGAAGCAATGATCTATCAAAACTAGTCTGATTATGACATTTTGAAAGAAAAAAAGAGAGTAAAATATACTGTAAATTGCACAGGCTACTTTAGGGTAGGAAAGATGTATTAGCAGTATTAATAGGATCAACTCCTATATGCTTCTGTGCAGCATAATAAGAGATGATGTCTTGATTTCACTGACTGTTCTTTTTGACTTACCTGAAACTAACATCTAATGGTTTCCTTTCTGTGCTACCATAGCATATTTCTTCCAGCTTAGAGCTGTTAAAAAAGATAAAAAAAGACACATTGCCCTTTAGGCTCCTTTAGCTGAAAGAAAAACATATCTGACAAACATTTGCACTGTAAACATACACCAGTTGTAATTGAAACATCCAACAGTTGTGTTTTGAACATATACCAGCTTAGGCCTACCTGTAAGTTGTAACATACACACCGTGCTCTTTCAACATACAGCAGTAGTACAACTAACATACAACAGTTGCACTGTAAACATATACTGTACCAGTTGTACTTGAAACACCCAACACTTGTGTTTTGAACATATACCAGCTTAGGCTTACCTGTGAGTTGTAACATACACAAAAGTGCACTTTAAACAAACCCCAGTTGTACATTTAACACACAACAGTTGACCTTGTGAAATACACTCAGTGTACTTTCAACATACCTCAGTAATAGTACATTCCACATACAAACGGTTGTATGTTAAACATGCAGCAGTTGTTCTTATAACATACATCTATTGACCTTATTATATTTTTACAACAATACCATGTTAAACATTTCTAAATAATATTGTGAAATACAAATCTGTACCCTAGTCAGTTCTGTCACAGTTTTATCTCTATTAACACTACCATATCAATGTCTCCTAGTAAAAACAAAAGAATAACCGAAAGATTAACTAATGTATCAGACAACTTACCCATTAGTTGCTAAAATCAGTAGGTTTGACCTATCCCTATCTCCCAAGATATTAGCCCAGGGTACGGCTTCATCGCCTCTCCAGTACCACCAGACTAACACCTAATGTAGAGAGGACACAAGATATGAAATCTAGGGAACCAAACATTAATACTCTAATCACATATACATAAACAATACAGATTAGCCCAGAGTACAGCTTCATCGCCTCTCCAGTACCACCAGACTAACACCTAATGTAGAGAGGACACAAGATATGAAATCTAGGGAACCAAACATTAATACTCTAATCATATATACATAAACAATACAGATTCAGTTTGTCTGATTTTTAGGTTTCACATCCCTAAATATCCAACCCTAACATAATCCACATATTCTTCCAAAACTGGAACAGGAATTTTAACCTGCACCAAAAGACTCTACTCAACTTCTGAATTATTGGTCTTAATGAGGGATTAGCGGGCTAAGCCCGAGATCTGTCCCAAGTGTGAAAAAATTGACATGAATGTCACAAAAGTCGTACCAGTTCATCTGTTGAGTTGACCGATATTTCTCGAACAACCTGCTTACCATGAGGCCCTGGCACATCTATGAAGCTTGTCTAAAAGAAAACAAAATTGAAAATAATATTCAACAAGTATAATAAATTTTATAGTTTAATGTATATGAAAATATTTCAGATGTGACAAGACTTGTAGAATGATCTGCTCTCCCTATTGCTGGATGAATATTCCCCATCACCAGTGTGGTATGGCCGACCGAATAATGGTGGTGGCACTAGAAGCAATGAAACCTAAACATCTGGAAAGTCGTGGGGCTCGACCCCTGGCTAGCCAAAGTAAAGTGGGTTTTTCGTCCAGGAGTGATCCACAGTTGTCCCATCTGAAAAGGTCTTCCAAATTTGAAGGAGAAAACAAATCTAAAATGAGCTGAAAGTGTAAACTTTGTAACTAACCCACATGAAGTATACATGGTAAGCCACTAGGGATTCTCCCATATGTATACATGGCTTCTTAGCATAATTGAATAACTGCCTTCAAGGCCAATTATAAATATTCAGCTCATTAAAGATTATGCAAATCGGAATTAATTAGGAAATTAAATATTTCTGGGTCAAGCCTGACTGAAATAATCACAGTGTGATGATTGACATTTGACCTTACTGGAGATAAGACTACATTGCCAAACAATGCTAGGATGACATGTGATACTTAACAGCTAGAGTCCAATCATACTATTAAACAAATTACGTGTTTACATTTCCCAGAAGTTATCCTACATTCCAATCTACATTTACTCCTGTCAGATGAAGTATAACATTTGTTTTTGTTTTCCTAGAAGTTATCCTTAATTCCAATCTACATTTATTTCTGTCAGATGAAGTATAACATTTGTTTTTGTTTTCCTAGAAGTTATCCTTAATTCCAATCTACATTTACTCCTGTCAGATGAAGTATAACATTTGTTTTTGTTTTCCTAGAAGTTATCCTTAATTCCAATCTACATTTACTCCTGTCAGATGAAGTATAACATTTGTTTTTGATTTCCTAGAAGTTATCCTTAATTCCAATCTACATTAACTTCTGTCAGATGAAGGTTTACATTTGTAGTTTTGTGTTAATCATCCTTGATACTATATTGATACTAAAATCCCATTATTGATTCATATACTTCAAAAATGTCTAAATTTCAATTTTTGCTTTCTCTGTGAGTTTATGCTAACTATTTAAAGCTGTTAAGGTGATGAAATTTTTTTCAAAATGGAATGTAAGTATGACTTTATTATTAGCTAAAACAACATTCATTTTAATGACAAAAAAAGGGTCTAGAAGCTGTTAATCTTATTTTGAGTTCAGCCAGAATCTTTGGTTAAAGTTGCCAGAAATCAACAAACCAAACACAAAAACTACTTTTCTACTTTGTACTATAGTGTTCACATCAATCCGACATCTGCCACAAGATTACTGCTGACAATTTCTGCATCAGTTTACTTAACTGCCCTTGTAAACTTGTATATTCACCTTTGGATCCCATGTAGATATTTTCTCCAGTTTTGTGGGAGTGTCTGGTGTTTGGTTTGGTTTCTTGTTGAAGTACACCAGGCCTACCTTGTTCTTCTCAGGCACCAAGTACACAATGAATCCATCTCTTAAGACAGCTGTTTAACAAAAAAAGACATAAAACATAAAAAAAAATCACAAACTACTAAATCCACAGGCATTACTTTATTAAAAAGTGTACAGTTCATTTTCTTTGGCCAGACTTTACTGGGTTATAATCATGGCAGTAATTTTTTACACTTAATTGTGATAATCACTATGACCCCTGACATGCTTATTATATTAATACTTGGCATTATCTAGAGAACAAGGACAGGAATATACGATAATGATGAATCAAAATACGAGACAGACAGAAGCAAAGATGATACCATTATGATAGCACCGCCTGTCCTTTTATCCAGTAATATCATACGTTTCTAACATCCCTCATATGAAGTCATTCTTGAAACTAATTCTATAAATATTAAGTGACCCAGCTTACCAGTAATATCATACCCTTCTAGCATCCCTCATATGAAGTACTAATTCTTTAAACTAATTCTATGAATATTCAGTGACCCAGCTTACCTTGACTGATGACATCGTGCCCTAGCTTACTCTGGATGGTCTTATCGACCAGAATGCGTTCAATGTCTCCGTTGTGGCTGGTGGTTTGGACAGAGAAGTGGACACCGTTCGAAAGCAGAACCTGAAATCAGAGCAGGTATAAGAAAAACTGTTACTTGTACTGTAATAATGTACTGTTAAATGCCCAATCATACCCGTCTTCAATGTAACACCCCAAATGTTATCAGTCGTCTATATTCATCAAATATTACTCTGTTTGTGAACGTACGACGACATTTAAATCAGAATATAAATTTATCAATTCGTAATAACATACCTGAACAATGAGAGAGAATGTAATACAGAAGGTTCCGGGTAACACTTTCTTTAATATTGATGACACATTGATGTTTGAAACCTACTTATTAAATACAATTTACAATCCCTAGGTTTAACCGCTAGAAGTTATTACAGCTTGTCCTCATTTCGGTTACTCTTGTTGTGCCATCAGAAAATAACATTGCATGGCAATGCATTTCATTAGCTTATAACCAGTCAATTAGAGAAAATTAGAGATTTCAACAATTTTTGTATGTGATATTACATGCAAATATTTCAGGGTGATGAAGGTATAGATTGTTTTAGGAATTGTTTGCTAATTATGTGATAAAATCTTCTCTTAACATCATTAAATTGCAACCTTACTTTGCAATTATGTTTGGCAGGTTTTTAAATGTAATTGTTAATTGGCAAACCTCATGCAAAGAAGCGTTTTAAATGGTCCTGATTTTTATTTACGGAACATATTTACATAAGTACAACTAGATGTCATTAAGAAAGATCTCCTATCACCCAACAAGTTACCATGACAACACACTGCACTACATTTAGTAAACATATTAGATACACTTTGGCAAGTCATATGTTCAATAAACAGGGAGCACAAGATAACTTTGTTACAGGAATTTCTTGTGCTTTAACTTGTTCAGAACTGTGCTGCTAGACTTGTAACAAACGTAAAAAAACACCATCGTATAACACCAATTCTTAAAGATCTTCACTGGCTTAGAATTGCGGACAGAATCAATTATAAAATTCTTGTTCTTGTGTTCAAAGCAAGGAAGGGTTTAGCCCCAGTTTACCTACAAGACCTTCTCCAAGAATACAGACCTAGCAGGGTGCTTCGCTCAAGCGTACAACATATGCTATCTGTTCCTACTGTTCGCACTTCCACCTATGGGGAACGTTGCTTTGCTAGATCAGCTCCACAGTTCTGGAACAGTCTCCCCTTACATCTGAAAACAATCCAGCATGTGTCAACTTTCCAGAAAGAAATCAAGACGTTCTTATTCATGAATGCGTATCCATTTGTTTGATAACTGTTGTGTCCATTTTGGGTACTTTGCTCCTGCAGCGCTTCTGAGCAGTTTTTTTTAACTGGATAAAAGCGCTTTACAAATTCTAATATCATTATTATTATATTACTTGCCCTGAGATGTCTTTGAGTTTTCCATCCACAGAAGACAACTCTATTAGATGACAGGTGGTCCTAGGAATAAGACAAATAAAACTGTTAGTAGCCAGGACACATAGGTTTATCACTTTATAATCTTCCATAATAGAGAGAGGTTAAATAACATGCTGTCTTAAACAAGAAGCTCTATGATAGGAAACTCATTGACTATATTACTCCCCAGGGTGCAGTGTGCTCGACAATTCAGAACATCGCTGAAGTAATAAGAGAGATGCTCAATATTATATCAGGGAATAATTTACCTATGCAAAATGAGCAAATTGCTACACAGGTGCAAAGAAATACATCAACTATATCTACACAGGAACCATAGTCTTTATAAGAAACACATTTCAGAGTCATCAATACTGTTACACAAAATTGTGAACACTGACACATTCCCTGTATGTGGTCTTAAAGTATGAAATCTCAAATTTCATTTATTATCATTGCAGTGTGCTCCACCATACGTATCTTGCACCCCAGTCTATTTCGGAGGAATTACCCGACATTATGCTTTTTCAGTCTGCAGTATGCTCCACCATACAGCAATTATCCCTAATGAGGAGTCATTCAACATTATAGATAGTAATTCATCAACATATTAGCCTTCAAA
>JAIPMN010002106.1:0-27974 GCA_020650975.1 Apostichopus californicus | reverse complement strand
ATTACATTAAATTTGTGGAACACCAAAATACTTGGAAATTAGGTAACAGGTTAATAACTCTCTGGTTACTGGAGGTCACAGTCGATTTTAACACGTGGGGTCCCCTCGGTCAGATTAATGGGCAAGCGTGATACTCGGGTAAATATGACCACCTCTTTAAAGTCGAAGTGAGAAACACTGGTTTGTAGCTAACTGATTATCTACTGCAACCAGCCCGTTGAAGGTACAACTATGTAGACAGTTAGAGGGACTGATGTTATGATCCTAGCAGGATCTTCTTCAGAGGCTAAATGAAACCAAAACAAACTGGGAACACATTTTCGGAGACGCAGATGGACAGACATTAAACTGGACAAATGTAGTCTATTTATTGTTCATTTGTCCAATTAAACTGTCTGTCCACATGTGTCTCTTATAATGTGTTCTTAGTTTGTTTTGGTTTCATTTAGCCTCTGAAGATTCTCTTGAAACATCAGGCCCACCAGCCCACCACTTGGTAAGAAGAAAAAAAAATACATCCCAACTCAAAATACTGCCCAAAAGTAAATGCCATTTGATCTTATATCAGAAAGGGAAAAAGCAGGGGTGCCTTCAAAGTTTTTTTTATAATTTTTGCTGCAATCCATAAAATTTGCTACAAACTATTGAATTGATGATATTCTGATGAGAGCATATTAATTAACCGTTCTCTTAGAAACTGTTCAATTGACGAGATCTTTTTTAGAAGTGATCATGCTTAACGTTTTGCTACGAATTTCAGAAATGACAACGACTTTCTGGGCATATTGCTTAATTGGTAAAATATATTAAGTGATCAATTTATCACTTTTGCTGTAAATTGTTAAATTGATGACATTTGAGCAAAAAACCATTTTGTCTTCAATTCCTCACATACATTGAAGGAATCTGTAATTTTGGTTGCAAATTGTTAAGCTACTGAAGAATAATAAATCAGTTTGCTAAAGATTGCTACAATAGTTTGCAAATACAATAGTTTGCAAATACAATAGTTTGCAAATAGTTGCAAAAGTTCACATTGACGGGCACCTTAAAGGGTGTGAAGACTCGCGCAAAAAAACCCGTCTCATGCCGGTAATTTGACCTAGTTTCGAATGAGGTGTAACAGAAGTGTAATACACCACCATCGATCCCAGAAAATACACACACACAGCTTGCTACAATCGGTAATTAGACACTAGTGTACAGTCAGTACATACAGCTGCGGTCAATAACCACAGCACAGTGTACAAACAATACAGCGATGGACATCTCAGGTCCAGCTAAAGATAACAAGGTATCACATTGCATTACTGTAATGTCTGCATTTTGTAGTGACACAAACAAAACATCACTTGCAAGCAACGGAAAGTTCACTTTTTCAGATGGCCGCATGCGGTTTGGGGCGAGTCTTCAATGCCTTTATTCTTTCCTTAGGAATCTAATCTGTAATCAGGTACAGATGAAGGAGATGAGGGTAAAACTATCAGGTGACACTCAAATGTCTGATTCATACGGTTCAAAGCTTTTCGGGGGGGGGGGATTGGGGTGACTGTGGAATTTGGAGGACTAAAACAAACAAGACAAGTATTCACGATTAGTTCTATGACTACTACATCACCTAATCCCAAATATTCCGATACGTTTTTTACATTTCAGAAACTGTCTTGTGAAGTGATCTTGCTCGTTACTAGCCATTTTGGATGGTACAATTTTGTCTTCAGTAACTAAAGGAAGCAGTTTGGAAGCCTCTGCATGCATTCTTCATTTATCCGACTTTCTTGTTTCTTCAAAAACTTCCACAATTCAAAACCAGGAAAATTTGAAACACTTACCAAATATACTGAGCTTCCTTGGTCTTTGCTTAGATGTAATGACTTGGAGAGTCGATTGCACTTTTTGGATGCGCACGATTGGTCGGTTCGGATCGTACGTCCCTGGAACGGCCAATTCTAAATCTCGACACATGAGTAGTTTCGGCGAGACCAGCTGAAGTTCTAATTGTGTAAGCTGTGTACGGCAAAAATTGTTTCTTAAGTTTGTTATTCTTGTTCAAAGAAACACTCTGTTAATGTTTAATCATTTTCCCATATGGCATGTTTTAGTTTTTCAAAATGTCACATGAGAACTGGAGGTCCCTACAAAACTCAACAATCTTTTCAACAGAAATTATAATAAAAGAGGGATGTTTCAATAACTATTAGTGAAAACATGGAAATGTAAATGTATGTTGATCTACATTTCTTTGCCTGCCACATTAAACATTTCAAATATTCTAGAAAAAATGGGACACTGTATGGAACATTACCACGAGAGAAGACAAAATGTTTGGAGTACTTTTCAATCTCTCAGTTCTTGTTGCTCTTTCAAAAACAATATTATTCAGTCAGTTTCCTGATGACCATTACATCCGGTTTACTGTTTGGTCTTTTGAACAATTTTTGCATAATTCCTCAATCAGTAATTTGTTTAATTTGTCATCAAAACAAAAGGGAAAATGAACACAGTACAAATGAGAGCCGCTGATGCTTTTAAAAATATAAACTGTTGCTTTGTGTTTTATAAAAGGAAGTTCTAGGAATCCAACAAATGAAATATGAAATGTTGCCGACATGTTTTACGTTACCTGCGGTAATTGCTTGGTGATCCTTCTAAACGCATGATAGTAGAGGTCCCAGGCCTGTGTGAGATCTTTGACGTTTCTGGTCCGTTTGTACTGCTCGCACCAATCGTGCGCTTCCAATAAATCTCTGCCATAGGCCTGTCGAATAAAATATTTTACACCAGAAATAAAATCGATGAAATTTGAGATAAACATGGAATTGTCTGACAAACCGTGTTTGTGATGTCACTTTCTAATTTTCTGATTTGCTTAAACACATTAATCTTTTCTTTTCATAATATTATTCTTTTGAATGAAAGTTAAACAAAACCCCCAAATAATGGATTTACTAGCCGGCTGCGGGATTCAAGGCCCGGAATTATTTACATTAAATGCTTTCCATATCCCAGCTGGATTGAATAAGTAAACAATATACAGCATACAACTATAGCTGACCCACTGTACTAGCTGCCCTACCTACCTGATGGAAGGAGGTTTCTTTCATTGTCTGAGGCCCTCTCTCCATCATAGCGTGTAGCGGTTCCAGGACCTCCAACATGCCTTTGACGTTCCTCTCTCCGAAGTAGAGTCTGGACGCATCTTCCAGCCCCTCGTGCCAGAGCTCGTGCCAGAGAATAGCTACCCTGATCAGTTCTTCACTGACCTATACAAGGATTAAATAATTATTTCCAATTTAATTGATTATCTAGTAAAATCGTAAGAGGTAAACTTGGCTCAGTTAGAAAGCTCTATCCATGTGAGGATTGGGCATGGACGCTGGCTTTATGTTGTTTTATGCTTGATTAAAACTAAGAATTATGGGGGCAGGATATAATTGTTTGCTTTTAGGTAACGTCTGTCATCTGATCCGTAGGGTGCACCCCTGTTACACCACTCCTTTCTCAGATACCAATCTGTTCACATTGTTTACACCATCATCTCAACTCATCTTACTGTACCCGCCCCTCTCCCCACCCCTCAACCCTCTTCTATACTACCAGAATAATCAAATCTTACTGACGGATTTAACCAGAGGGCGGGCATCCCTTGTGATACAATATGATACAATATGACCTCAACAGATCCAACATGACCACCAGCTCATTGAGCACAGCTTGGATTCGTAGAAGAAACTAATAAAAGTCGAATCATTTTATCTTCTCAAGTTCGAAGAGACCGAATTTAAAGATGACAAATTCTAGTATTACGATAAATTCTTTGTCACCAAATCTTCCAAATTGTTGGTTTTTGATCTAATATTTTGTCACTCTCCACAATCCACTGAGCTATCGCCTTATTAGATATGTCAGTGAAAGCATTTTAAGTAATGATATTTATCCCTGGCAGACTGAAAAGTAGTTTTTATGGTTAAGTTGTAGACTGTCAGAGAGTTAGTTTTATTCTGGAAGAAACAGCAGTCCACACTTCCCCCACATGTGTAAATGTGGTTGCATGGTGGTGTTCTTATTAATGAAAACCATTATGATTATCATATTTTATTAATATTATTACCATAAAACCTGTCCGAATACAAATGTTTCTTGCTTTTATGATTACGTTTGATTCTTTTTAGCTACTCGATCAATTGAGGGGTCAAACGAATAAACCCAAAATCCAGGCAATTACTTTTACCTATGAATATTTGAATATGTGTATGTGATTGCATATTACACTGGCGACAAGTGTATATGATTCTGATATTATTGCTATCGTTAACATAAAACATGCCAACCACAAATGTTTCTGGCAGTTTTCAATGTAAACTTTGATTTGTATTTAGCTACTCAAAATCAACTGAGGGGTCAAACTTTAATCTGGAAAAACAATGCAAGACAATGAGTACGTGAACATGTTGGGAAAGAGAATGGCTTCAGATCAAAATCCGGGCAATTATTATTTTCCTCTCTGAAATATTTGAATCGAGAATGAAACTGAATGATTAATCAGGCTGTTGTCGGTATGACTATCATAATTATGTAATTAAGTGACCAATTGACCTATTACAACCTTCCATCCTAAGTACTAAGCCATCCTTGTCCTTGAAGTCACTCCGGAGAATAGGAAATCCTAGCTCGACGTCTGTGAACTTTGGCAAGGTCTTGGTTATAACGACAAAACCTTAATTCAGTAAACTTGGATGGCGACGGGTGAAAGACCATGTTCTCACAATACTTCCAAGAGATCCATCTCATTGTTGTTACTATATTATAATGAATGCAATGGGTACAGGGGTAGAGGGAATGGTAGGAGGGAAGGGGAACAGGGGAGAGGAACTTCAAAGGTGGGGATTTGTTACGGGCAATTTTAGGGAGAAGGGGAGGATGGGGAAATAAGAGTAGGCAATAACTCAGGCAATGCACCGATCGTAACATAACTTTATTTGGTCATTCGGGATAACTTGAAGAGTTTCTCTAAAGTACTTCTATCGCCTCAACCTGCCATTAACTCATATCTATCAAGCTCAGGTCACTGGACAAAGCTACAGGGCTCATATATACGATGGTGTGAGCTGATTTACCCTTCTTGTTAAAAAAATTCAAAGCTTTCCTCGAGATGGCTCGAGAATTGACCTCTCTCTATCAAATGCAAAAAGCAGCCAGTCGTACTTTCTGTTGGACATTTAACCTTGGAAGAGCAAAATGAATTGATGGCTACAACAGGGACACCTCTGGGTAACACACTCTAACCTTGTCACATGACAAACTTTGTTGGTTGCACAACTCAAAGGAAAGTCAAGGTTTTCCAAAAAAGATGACTTGGCCCAGCAAACTTTATTGAAATTCTGCTGGACACTATATGACAATAATATCACTTTGGTGCGACCACAGACCAGGATGGCCTGGTTCCCCAGGGAGGGAGGGCTATCAGAGGGATATGGGAGGGAAGCAAGCGTATCTTTGATACCGATTCTGTGTTGCATTTTTTTCACTTACCATTAGTGCCTGTTGTACCAGGGTGTTGCTATGTTCACACATATTCTCCAGGACCTTGTTTGCTGCATTGTATCGGGCTGCACTGTGTGACTTTGAAGAGACTGTCAGTGGATAAATCAGGGCCTATAAAAAATACAAAGCAAATGGATGAGGTTGGAACCTGGGCTGTGTACTCTCATAATGCTACTGAATGCACTGGTAAAAGACAAAGAGGATGATGGGAGGGGAATGGGGGGAGGGGGAGGGGTGAGATGGGGAGGAAGAGGACAACATTGTTCTTCAACATTGTTCTTCCAACGATCATATCAATTCATTTGTCACTTCTATGCTACTCACATGAAAATGAACAGACAATCAATGTCAGTATGTACTGTAGTTACAAACAGGGTAGCAGCCTTTCAGGAACAAGAAGCTATTGTGAAATCTAAACAAAACAATTGTGTTAATCGATCCAAAAAATGTGGTCATGTGTAAATAATCATTCATTCCGCCCTCCCCCTCTGCCCCCTCTCACCACTGTCTATTTCTTGAAAAACTTTGAAAACTGCCTAACTTTCAGGTAGAAATCACAATTTTTATAACCAATTCTGTCCTTCAGTGTTACTAAACTGCTTTACCAATTGTTAGTTTTGTCTTCATAGCTTTATGTAATTGATATGAAGAGTGTGATTCCCCTCAAACTTTGGACAGCCTTGACATATGTATTTTCCATCTTTCGTTTTCATGTGATCTCTTACCATAATTGCGACAAAAAAAGGCTTATTCTCAGAGGTAATAGACTAAAGAGAAATGTTTTCATTCAGCTGCCAAAATTTCACCGCCTGACCTCCTTCCCACAAAAATCTCCATCAAACACATCGGGAGCTTAAATTCGGTATGCCGATGATCGTTCAGGCAAAAGATAAACAAGAATTGTTTGTACGGAATATCTAAATTGATCTATGCATCACATATTGTTCGTGATATGATGCAGATATTCTTGGAAAATGGCAATATCTGACCTTTATTGTAATCTACCTACAGTAGAATATCTGATCAAGATTTTGATGGAGGTCACTGGAAGAAATCTCAGTTAACGAAGGAAGTGTCTCGACGTTATCCACGTTGGTGGAACGAGATGCAGTTCAGGTCGAATGGTATGGACCAAATTTCAACATTGACACATGATGATGGAGCGAGGAGGGTAGGGGGAGGGGAGGGAATGACTGGACCTGGGCCTAGTTCCAATGCAAAGGTGTATAGGTGATGCAAGCAGCATACTGGTAGCTACCAGCAGGTACACTGGTATCTAGAATCAAGGTTTCTCTCCCGACATCTATTAAACGGGAAGTGAGGGTAATGTGAAGTGCTTGCTATTGGAATCTCTCAAATTGCACTTCCTACAGTGGATACCAAAAATGACCTAGTTTGTGTTTAACCTTCTTTTTTTCTCTAAACTCTGACGAGCAGTTTGAAAGGGAGTTACATTGTCCTCTCTCTGTAAACCAGCAAACGTTCCTCACTGTCCCCGACAGCCACCAAGGGTGTGAGACAGGCCACTAAACCTGAGACTGAGCTGAAGTACTTTTCTTTTCATTGTTGTCAGCTACGTAGCTTGGAGTGTAGATGTATCGGAGACATGTAAGTGAGGTTTGAGGTTAGTGCTGTTATCTTCATTCATACAGTGAATGTACCTTCAGCAAAATATCAGAGGACTGCAGTCTCCCCTCCCCATCCCAACTCTCTCTCCCACGAACCCCCCCCCCCCGTCCCCTTTCCTCATCACAGACTGCATCCATATCAGGATGTACTACCATTCTCCTGGTAAAATACACAACTTAACTTTACTTTACCTGGGGGTGCTGTTTGCCTATGTCCATTAGAAGCTACTGAATTAGCTCAGCCTCCTCCCCATCCCAATTCTCTCTCCCACTCCCTCCCCCCCCCTCCCCTTTCCTCACCACAGACTGCTCTTCTCTGAAGACCATCCATATCACGATATATTACCATTCTCCTGGTAAATACACAACTTTACTTTACCTGGGGGTGCTGTTTGCCTATGTCCATTAGTAGCTGCTGAATTAGCTCAGCCTCCTCCCCATCCCAAATCTCTCTCCCACTCCCCCCCACTCCCACCCCCCTCCCCTTTCCTCACCACAGACTGCTGTTCTCTGAAGACCATCCATATCAGGTTGTACTACCATTCTCCTGGTAAATACACAACTTTACTTTACCTGGGGGTGCTGTTTGCCTATGTCCATGAGGAGCTGCTGAATTAGCTTAGCCACCATGTGACGTGGGGTGTCAATCCGAGCAATGAGCTGGGGAATCACCTGTAGAAATGATACAACAAAACAGATGGAAATATGTTAGGAAGGTGACAGTGCCGAGACTTACTTAATACAGATGTTAATCAACATGAATACTGACATTAAGTATATATACTTGTGAAAATCAAGACTTTCATATGGTCAGTTATTTATCCAGTTTGCTTCAAAGGTCCATCATTCCTATCAAACACAAATCAGCAGTGTACATGTTATCCAATGAGTCCATGGAACTTTTACATCAAAATGTGCCTCCTCTAATTTACATGGATATGTAAATTATACGCTGATAGATGTGCATTTTTGTGGGTAGGAAGCAATACTTCTATACTAATTTTCTATACTACTATATACACATACACATACATACATATATACTGTATATGTCAGCTGGGGACACAAACCAAAAAAATGATATCATAATAAATCTTCATTGTGCTAAGCTAATGATCAGCTCAGTCGATTTGCTTCTCGTTTCTTTGCCACAATTGGCGCCAAATCGTCCGTTTACATTTTCCTGCTGGAGCGGTCTCCCAAGGATTAAGGGTACAGACAGGCCTTCACATCACTGTCAATGTTTCAGGAAGTTATTACTTTGTCGTTGGACTGTCGTACACGTACTAATTGATCCAGCAGCTTACAGCCATTTATAACGAGTCAAAGACGGGACCCTTTCAAAGGTCAATTCAGAGGTCAATTTTAAGGAATACACCATGCATGACGAAAACAATCAGCTTTGCATTAATACATATATTGAAATAAATCGTATTAAAATTAAATCATATTAAATCATTTATTAAATTAAATTAAATCAGACCTTTCACGTTCGTGATTTTCAAAGTTCCAATGTACGTGGCATAGAATCTGTACTCTTAAGAAAACTTACATTTTTATCAAATCAAAACTTCATCAAATAGTCAATAATCAATTCATAACATTTATAAAATCAAATCAAAAAAAATAATTTCAAATTCTGTAACTTGTTAAAAGTCAAGCTTACTTGTGTAGCCTACCAAATGATATAAACTACTTGTTCCAAAAAGTTCAGCGACTGGATTTTAGAGAGACATTTTTCTGACCGCAAACTTATATTATTTAAGCTTTCGAGTAATTAAAAGGTAATTATACTCATGAATGTACTTTCAAATTATGTTGTGTTGTCCTTTTGTCAGAATATTATACATGAAATCAATTACTTCTAGCAATTAAAGGGGGGGGGGAGGGTATGTCTAATATTAGTTTCATTAATTTCAACATTTTGACATTATGAAAATACTTGGAAATGTGTGATAAAACTAACCAACAGAGAGAAATTTAGTTACCTTCCAGACAGCAGACATCTGCAAATTTCTTCCCCAAACCACAATCAAATGAAATAACAATCAAAACTAAACTTAATTAATGATAATTCAAGGAGAAGGGCGTGTAAGATCAACTTATAGGCAATTATGGCAAACATAATTAATTATTTCATGCTTTTCTTAGTTTTCCTATTTTATTTGTTGTGTTTATTTGCGTTTGTTTGCCACAGTAAACAAACACAAGCTGAACAGTTCATCAATACTTCTTATCATCAATCTTACAATCAATTTGTTATATTTTGTTTGTTAATATCGCCAAATCTACTGAGCGATGAGCATTGTACATCATATGAGATCAGACACGAATTCCAGGAGTGGAATGGGTGGGGGGGGGGGACCGTACTAAACAATTTGCACTATTTTTGTCGTCTAAAACCTCCTGTATGGGAAGATGTGTCCAGACCAACTACAACCCTAGAAATGTGTAAATAATACAACCTCAGGACCGAATCAAATTACTGACTTCATAAAAACATCTATGACAAACATAAGAAGGCCAATGTAGCTTTTCCCTTACACCCTAATGCCTTCCCTGCCCCTGCCCCTGCCCCACTCTCCAGTCCTGCACAACGACTGGGCATCGTGATACAGTAGTGTAAACCACCGAAGCATGCAAAGGAGCAATTATTCATCTCCAAATCACTTCTCTCGCCATTTTCATCTCCTTGCTTGGTCCTCTTATTTAACAGCTAAATTCTCCAAATAACAAAGTTGTTGATTGTTCGTCCTTCCGTGACTGA
The DNA here is from genome assembly GCA_020650975.1 of Apostichopus californicus. Taxonomy (NCBI): domain Eukaryota; kingdom Metazoa; phylum Echinodermata; class Holothuroidea; order Aspidochirotida; family Stichopodidae; genus Apostichopus; species Apostichopus californicus. The sequence continues at coordinate 18,035 of JAIPMN010002106.1, read as the reverse complement.
TTCTGTTTTGATGTATTGTTCTTTGTACCAGCTGTTCTATCTCTATTGTCAATGTTTTTGCAACACATCCGGTCCTTAAATAGAAGTACTGTACCTCCCTTCTGGGATTTTCAATGATTCTGAAAGGTTTTTTTTCATGAAGGAAGCTTGTTTGGAATTATCTGAACTTTCTTGATGCTATAAAGTCCGTCAATGGCAACCGTAAAAGCAATCTGACAAAATAAATGTAGCAATCTGCTATGAGATACTGGATGAATTTTTCCCTGAAGTTGACAAGCCAGAGCTTCCATGATCTGGAAACTGCGTATCTATCAGATCAGAAAACTTTTGGCGCTCCCGCAATGTCAAACTTTTGAGGTAGACCAATCATTGTGTCACTGACCTACTACCCCTGGTCACTCAAGTACTCAACTTACAGGCAGAATGGACAAACCTGACCACATATTAAAAACTTTTGAAATCGCGTTTTAGCAAGACAGAACAAATCATCATAATTTTTTTTTAAATCTTTAGGGGATTCTTTTATTCTCCCTCTATAAATTAAATCAAATCCACACCTCTGTTAATTGTGAAGATGTGATTGTACTCTTGGCCGGGTTTTCTAAACCACGACATTATCTGTAACACAAATAGAAGCTTGGAGTACTTCCTGAATTAGAATTGGGACTGCTTAAGGTGAAATCCAAACAGTTTTTCTTTCCTTTCCTTTCCTTTGCTTTCCATTTTTTTTTTTTTTTAGGATTTGGTTAAATTATTTTGCACACATGTATTTCTTTTTGGTTAAACCAGTTTTTAACAGTATCGTCAGGTAGAAATGTTTCCGTCTAATCGTGCTGTGAGGGTATAGGCTCATTGCTGTAACAGGTGTTATGTTAAAATTTGTCTGATACAACATGTACGTGACAAAATTGCCCTGGGTATTAAATCAGATGAAAGTTATAAATAGTGTAAAAATGAAGAACTTGATAACAGAAGTGTGAAGGGAGAGAGAGAGATATATAAAATTAAGCCTAATAAGGTGTCTTTTTTCTCTTTTGAAAGTTTTTTTGATACTGTATGCAGTGTATGGTATAAATGTCTTTATAGAAAAATCACAGCTCTAGGTAGAATTGTAGTCCACCTGTAAAAGTACTCAGGTGAAACTTGCATCTAATTTCTACATGTTATTTTTGAGATAACTATTGTTGAAAGGTCTTCTTTTCTTCTTTGTTTTGGCCTTATGATTTTGTACCAAAAGTAGACTTGTACAGCAAGTAAGTGTGATGCCATATTAAATGAACATTGATGATAATTTGACACTTGAACTATTCTTTTGAAATTCTTTATTCCATTGGATTCCTTGCAAGCTACGTAGTACTGTATGTAACATCTACTCATTGGGTCTGTTAATTCAATTTATTACTGTATTCACTTTGTTAATTCAATTTATTAAGTACTGTAAGGTTTACAGCCTGCCTAGCAAGCACTACTCTGTTTGCTGTGACTCTCACACTGCAGAAGTGAGGATACCGGTGAATTTCGAAAGATATAACAGTACAGACGAGAATGAACAATTTGCCGACGTTGGTGATTGGAGGGTGCCATATTAGGGAGAGAAGTGGAAGATGGGAGGTGGAAAGCAGAGAAGGGGCGCAATTTGTGAACTGGAAATGTCTCTGATTCAACAAAAGTTCTTATACAACTTGCAAAGTTCTGTGGAATAATAATCCCCTGGCCCTAATAATATATCCACTTCAAGGCACTAAGCTCAGTCGAAAGTAAAATGACCTAAACCGTAACCAGGGTACCATGCCCTTCAGGATAATCCCCTACTAGAAAGCTCAACTTAACCACATCATTTTGCATTGTTTGTAATTTTAATTGCTTTTTCCTAAAAATATCAATTGTGTTGTGCAATGAATACTTCTATTCAGTACATCTAATAGAGGACATTTTGGGTAAAAATAATATACTTCCCACAATGTGGAACTAATACTAGCAACAAATACTAGACACAAGGGTAGTCCGGAAATTAACGCAGAGGGGTGGCAACTAGAGGTAAAGTGCCACAACTAGGTGAGTATATGTCCGCCTGGAAGGTTAACCATTGTCAGAAAATAGTGAATAGTCCTAAAGTGACCTATTGTAATATGACTGTTTTTGGCATTTTTTGAGTCATTATCATTCATTTTGATGCTTGGATGTTGAAGAGGATGAAATAAATTACTGATGGTCTAAAAATGTGGAGGATTGAGCCTGTGATTTTTAAGAAGGCATTTTACAAAATCCTGGGTGAAGCGAGAAGATTCCGCAGTGAAACCTAGAAGATGCATCAATTGGCAACTGTGTTATATTACCTTTCATTTACACTATTTCAACAAAAGTTCGTATAATGTGGTCAACATGGTTGGATGTGGTAATGAAGTAATGGGAGGGGGATGTTGGATGGTAGGATGATGGAGTTGGCTGGTTAGGAGGAGCAAGATAAATGGTAGAGGGAAGGCTGGATGGTTGGAGGGAGGGAGGTGAATGGTAGAAGGTGGGGGATGTTGGATGGTTGGAGAGAGGGAGAAGAATGGTAGGATGGTGGAGTTGGCTGGTTAGGAGGAGCAAGATGAATGGTAGAGGGAAGGCTGGGATGGTTGAAGGGGTAGGGAGAGGGAGGTATGCAAGAAGGTGGAGGGAGGTTGGATGGTTGGAAGGAGGGAGTGAGGTGAATGGAAGAAAGTGGGAGGGGAGGTTGGATGATTGGAGGGAAGGATATAAAACTTTGGTAGTAGAGCTAGGGAGGAAAGAAGGATACATACCCTTGTGACTAAAGTTGGTATTTTTTATGATATATAAACAAAGAAAACAATTTTGAGGTTATTTTGTTTCATAAAGACTATGAACATGCCAATTTTGAAACTGAGCACTTTAAAGACACAAAGCACCAATTACAATCCTGATAAAAAAATCTGGGAGACTGGATTACAGCTGTAGGAAAACTCTCAGGTGGCCAAGTTCAAACTATCATTGAAAAAAACAAACTTATTCATAATCAATTTTGACCAAATAACTTTGGTAATTTAATTAATTACTTTTTTACTTTTTGTTTGTTTCAAAGAGTGAACTTAAAGCCCAAACCAGAGGACAATGAAGATTCTACCGGTCACATAGTTACGGTCATCAGCTCTTATCTGTCCAAATAGAGCAATGACCAAGTTGACCAGTGACTTAATTACCCATTTATAAATAAAAATTTGCAATTTGAGAGTAATCATTTTCTCCAAATTGAGGAATTGGCAAAGCCCCAAAACAGTAAAAGGTACAGTAACTGGTGAACTCCAATACTGACATAACATACGTTTCAGTTTATTTTTCTAAAAAAAAGGGGGGGGGGCCAAATAAAATACAAAATAATATATCAGAGGGAAAATAGGAAAGACCAGGGAAAGAAAGAGACAGTAAAAAATAAAAGATAAACATGTGATATTAGAAGAATTACTGTATGTTTACACCGCCCTTAGTGTGTTTAGTCAGCGATCTCAATTGATTTTCTACGCCGAGGGTCGCAGACAAAAATTGGTTGCACCGAACGGTCAGAGAGAACCAAAATGTTACTATATTCCTAGACTGAGCAATATGCATGGTAGGCTGGTGAGTGCTCCTGCAACCAAAGCCTTTAAGAGCCCACATACTTACTACTCTGTAAGATTGTGGCCATCTTATTTTAGCAGGCCCAGTTCAAGTCATTCCTGGGCCAGGTTGAGGACCCATGTGCTAAGTTGTAGACTACATGTAGCATAATTCTATTCAAAACTAATTAGCTTGCTTCTGATTGATTGATCTGATTTCCAACAAGGCTTATTATAGGTAAGCTTAGTTGGTGTTGTTGTGGTTTGAAAGACTGTCAAATTGACACAAAATCAGGTTAATGGCTTAAAGTTTTTTTACTGATCACTACCACAGCCTGCATACTACTCTCTAATATATATTCCATAACTTATATAAAACCTCAAGCATTAATTTAACCTTCTGCTCTTGTAAGAAAAAAAAGAAAAAACTTTATAAGGGTAAGAAAAGATATTCCTTTCAAACACAAAACATGTGGAATGTAAAGGCAGTTAAATAGTTAAATAAAAGATAATGTTGTTGAGATTAATAATGACACTCGATCTTAGGTATTCCTAGAATGTTCCTGTTTTAAAGTTACTCTTAAATATGTTTGCACAGTTGTTCCAAATTAGCTGCTCACTCAGTTATTTTAATATTGGCCCCACCTGCCTCTCTCCCTGGCCCCACCTGCCCTTCCCCTGGCAGCAATCAGAAGAGGTTTAATTGGGGACTTTATTGCTGATTAATCAATACGTTCTTTCTTCCCACAGGACCACAGAGATCTCATCCCCAGACAGATCCACAGAGATCTCATCCCCAGACAGGACCACAGAGATCTCATCCCCAGATACGCAGACTGAGACATAACCACACAACTGAACCAAACAGAAAATCTACACAGATCTGTATCACATGTTCACTTCCGACCAATCAGAGATGCCTAATTTCCTAATTTTACAAATCTCAGTATGACAACCAATGATAAATATCCCTCCTAAATACGATTTCAGACGATTCCAAGAAAATGTTCTAAAGTTTCAAATTGCAGACCTACAGTACAATTTTGCATAATTAATCACCACACATGATCCAAAACTACAGAATTATCCACATACAGTGCAATAAAAAACAATGAAAAAAGGGCCTACAAGTTTGTGTTACACAATTACACCATATGTTTGCCAAGTGCTGTATTAATCTAAACTTTACTGTAAACACGCACTGTAATTGTAATCTGTGGTAAGATAAACGGGAAATATACATTTCCTGAGATTTTCAGATTATAGATCTTGTCAAAAGTCATATCCCATACATGATTTAAACAATTGACCATCCCTGGCTTGCTGATGGCTTCTGTTTTGCAATGACAAGTAGCCTCCTTCGATCAATTATGTCCTCACTATTAAGGAATCGACAAAGCCAGGATTAACCTTGAACAAATTTCATTAATTCAAAAGTTTTAATGAAAGATTAAATAGAGAAAGGATATATGTTAATGCCCGTCAAAGTGGGTTAGGTAAATACGAGTGATGGTGAAAACGAGATTTAAGGCCATTGAATCTATTAAGCAAGTACTATCAAATCTTTAATATCAAATCTCTTTTTTTTTTCGCTTATCTAAGATGACAAGCATCTTTGAGTAAATTAGATCACCATGTGAATTTCCTTCTCACTGATTACATTTAAACCACAAATTGCCAAAACAAAATTACCTTTTACAAGTATATATTCAAATGAGTTCTGTGAATCGAGAACAAGTTGGAATATTATATTTTTTCCCGAGTCCTGTCGTCGACCTCTCTGGCTATCACTAATTGAACACTTCTTGTTCTGCCACAAATACAGTATAAGCTTGTATATAAGCTTGTTTTAAAGTATATCACACTTTCTCAGAATTGGCAAAAGGGATGAACAGTGAAGCACAAAGATTCACAGAATGTTTCTGTTGTGAGTAGTGACCATGGTCATTTGCAACATTTTCAAATGAAATGAGCTACGTCAAAACTGTCTCGCTGCAAAAGGAATAAATTTAGATGGATCTCTGAAATTGTGTCGTCATTCATAAAGCCTGACATGATTGAGTTAATATAAACATTATGTACAGAAACAGACGCTACACATTGGCTACAATGTTAGATAGGTAACTCACTATATATACCAAACAGCAGAAAATGCTTGTCCCCCCCACCCCCCACCACCTTCCCCATCATGTCGCCCTTTCAACAGTGACAATTCATTCACACAGTCAGAAATTCTACTGCAAGGGAGATGAACAGAAGTCATGTGGCAGCTGGTCAGAGCTAAATCATCACCGAGAGAGATTACACAATGGCAGATAGTCAGAGTGCTATTGTTGTGACAAGACATGTAAAGTGGGGGATTCTGGGGAACTATATGTAAAATTTGACAATTTATTTGTACATCTATTTGTCTGACATTATTTAGAGTGCCTTAGTGCTAACAAGTGTATCAATTAATTTAATTCAAAGCTAAAATACATGTAGAACATCTCAGAACATGAATGTTTACAACAGCAAACATACCACCATGGAATAACTGGCATTTTCTTTTTTACTTACTTTAATGTATTATGACCTATTTTTCTAAAGCGACATGTTTGTCACTTGAGTTAGTCCACTAAACACTTCATAACTATATAGTGTGTGAATATACATCATGCTTGGAAAGGTGGATTGCACATTAAGATCATCAAAGTTGATAATAAGTAAAACCCCTTACAGTGCTATAGTAAACTGTATACATCTCGTACCTGGTTTGATCTGTTTTCCTGTACACAAATTTGATTGGTTAACAGTATATGGACTCTTCCACTATAACAAAAGGGGGGGAGACGGGTAACTTCTTGACATAATGCATTTCCTATTTAGAGATTGTAAATTGCCTTAATGGGGTGATCAAGAATGACAGACAACACTGAGTGTAAACTTTACTTCTCATAACCAGGTGCCTCATAGTTGCCCACCATCAAATCACTACAGTGTACTACTAGTTCAAGGGGAACCCAAGTGTAACTTCTACATATTACTTGATAGACCTGTAGAGACAACAGTTCATGTGTTTTAACTGCAGTAGATTCCCATTATAAGGTCGGTCATACAGTGTTTGTATAGATCTCCTTCTGAAAAGGATAATAATTATTGTTCTGTATTTCTTTGTGGAATATACCAAGTTTGATTTTTATACAAAAATTGATTCTATATCCTGAGGAATTATCCAACAAAGGTAAGAGGTTTATTATTGTCTATAATTGTACTATAAATATGATTTGAATGCCAAAACAGAAAATTTGAAGGGAAAAAAAAGGGGACACTTTAGAGATTTGAGATTGCCACACACCTAACTTTTATCAAATTGGTATTTACCTTTTTTAGCTATATGCAACAATTTTTTTTTTGCAACAAGTTTTTTAGCTATATGCAACAATTTATGCATTCAGGCTTATAGCATTTTATATCCTTTGTTGGTGTAAACAAATATTTGGACACCATCTGGACACCATAGAAATAGTTCATAGTATCTATAGCAGGGGTGCTCCGCAAGCAGTCCACAACAAAAATTCTGTCTGCAAAATCTTGACCCACAACCTCAAAAAATTGAATATGCGCGACACTAAAGCAGTGGTAGCACGCGACTGTCCTAAACTGTACATTATTGCTCAATCTTGGTCAAGTGAGGTTTTGATTCGGTCTGGATCTTTGCTCTAAACCAATGTTTTTCTCTGGCCCTTGCAGAATTAGTTACTTAATTGAGGAACCCTAATCTATTAGTGTCATGTCCCTACAGATATACTGGACTAAATTAGACCACTTTGCAAACAGCTGGAAAACCCAAAATTTCATCTCATTGGAAATTGAGCAAAGGTTACATCTATCCATGTATTGAAGAAATTCCAAAATGTTAACCAGAAAAGAGATGTCCATATTGGAAATTGCCACCTTTTGCACATTTGCCTTGAACCTTGTCTGACCAAATAATTTGAAACTCTGTGTCTAAAAATGTTTGTAACTAATGTCAGCTAACTATGGGGTGAGGCCTTTGGTGTCCAAACCTTTTTCTGGTGGGTCATTGGAATTTTTCCAGAGGTCAAAATTATTCATCTACATTTTTTGCTGTTTGCTGATTGAGGTATTTTATCAATATAGTTCACGCTGGCTTCCATGCATTTCAAGCAAGTGTAGCGACAGAAAGATGATACATACAAATTGGCCGAAGTGATCAACAAATTATGCAAAAATATGTATAGCAGATTTTTCACAAATTAATGCAAAAAAATGTTTCTGGCAGACTAGTATTATATATGAATATTACAGATGAGATCCATGTAAAACATCAATTAATCAACTTGGTACCTAATGTTACAAAAAATCATTTTGTGTTACAAAAAAAAAAAAAATCATTTTTAGCCGTGTTATATTGTATTAAAGCAGCATTTTGCGTCCTTTTCTATGGTTTTTCTCAACCTCACTGACTCCAATATGCCATAACGACATGTATACATAACTAGCTTATCTATTTAAATCTTACTTCAAATGGTGGCATAAAAGTCGAAAAATTTGCAACTTTGTTTTTCTCCAAGATATTTTCCGTTGGGATCCCAATAAACCTCGCCCATATTATGAATATTTAAGAGAATTGTTTTGAACTTGCAAGAATCTCGCTGGATTTTACATAGGTCTGTATCTGTTGTGACAGCACTGCAACAAAAAGATTTTTGTGCTCAAGTGAAAGCACATGCAGAGTGATGTTTTGTACATTGGAAGCCACACATCTGCCTGCTTAAATTAAATGCATCACAGAGGTTCCATCGGTGCTGTAAGCTGTACACAAATCTTCAACTGTGACAGTCTTATCCGAGGATGTAACCCATAAAGCAGGGGTTGAATACATGTGGCAAACCCTGGTTGATACACTGTAATCAAGCCACTGAGGGTTCTCACTGTAAACAACCCTAACAGCCTACAGTACAGTACTTACAGTACAGTACTGTAAACTATGGAGGACAATGCTATAGGTTACTGTATTACGCAAACCTCTAGCATTGAGGTTTGCGTTTATGGCAGAATTGATAACATTGTAGGAATATATGTTGTGAGGACACAGGTACGAAAGGAAACTGTCAATTTATAGAGCTTAACACATAGCTCCCAACTCTTGAGAAGGCAAATGCTGGTCCATGCCACGAATCGCCATTCTGGGGGAGGGGTATAAGAGGAGGGGGTGTCCCTCTCCCCTTTTGAATTTTTTTGGAATCCTGGTGATGCCTACATGTAAAATGGTGGCACTTAGAAAGGCTTTTGTCACCCAAAATTTTCTGAGAAATATGCATTTTTTTGTGTGTAACATCAATAAATTGAATAGAAGGTGATAATTCATTCTTTCCCGTGGCATGAAAATGTTCGCTGCTCGCCCCAATGAAAAGAAATATAGGCTAATTTGAGGTTCAAATGATGCTGTAAAGGAGGTTTTATACTCTATTGCTAAATGCTAAAGAAATGATGGTTGCTAAGTCGAAATTTGATGCAATTTTTTTTATGTATACTTGACAATTACAATGCGGGTTTTTCGGACGCTTGCGCGGGTCAGCGGGTTTGGGTGTTAGAATGCGGGTCCAACCCGCGAAATGCGGGTCAGTTGGGAGCTCTGTTAACACAAAGTAGTATGAAACATTGTACAGTATATATGTTGTGAGGACACAGGTAAGAAAGGAATATCTGTAAATATATAGAGCTTAACACAAAGTAGTATGAAACATTGTACAGTATGTTGTGAGGGCACAGGTAAGAAAGGAATATCTGTAAATATGTAGAGCTTAACACAAAGTAGTATGAAACATTGTACAGTATATATGTTGTGAGGACACAGGTAAGAAAGGAATATCTGTAAATAAATAGAGCTTAACACAAAGTAGTATGTAACATCATACTCTGTATATGTTGTGAGGACACAGGTATGAAAGGAAGCTCTGTAAATACATAGTTTAATATACAGTAGTATGTAACATTTTACACTGTATATGTTGTGAGGACACAGGTAAGAAAGGCAGCTCTGTAAATATATAGAGCTTAATAGACAGTAGATTGGTGCTGATCTATGGCTCAGTTGGCAGAGCACGACCTGGTATTCCTCGGGTCGCTGGCTTGTTTCTGTATGCAGTTGAACTAAATAACATCTTTACAGTTTCAGTAAGTTGTTGACAATTTCCACATTCAGTTTTGCTTAACTTCATATTTTTTAAAGTCAAATATTTATTTTGGTTGGCATTCACCCATGTATACAGACCACAACTCGTAATCCCCGAAAAAGCAAAACTAATAAATTTGACCCGAGTATACACTATGTATTACCTAGGTTGTGATCATTATCAGGGAAAGATAAGTGCTATTGAACCATTAATAATATTACATCAGTAATCCGTAAGTTCCCATGGTCACACACAAAAGTGCACTCTGAAGTTAAACTTGTCTTCCAATCAGGATTGGGAAAATTACTATAGAGGAAACATCATGAGTGCTTGTTATCTTTGGGTGGGTGGAGCAAACCAAAAATCAAACAAACCACATTAAAAGAATAAACAAACTTCACTTTGTTTGTATATGAATTTTATTACACTTATGTTGTTATGTATTCTCCTAGGGTGTTGCCAATGACATTAAAGTAGCCTGTTTGTCATATTTTTGGTAAAACCAATTTTTACACTAAATTTGCACAACGAATTGCTGTTTTATAGCTTGATTTAGTCAATTTTGCAATTGGGGTGAGTGAAGGAATTTGTAAGATAAACAATCTTTGAAAATTTCTGAGTAATTCTTACCCCTTCCCCTAACCCCTTATCTCCTCATCAAGGGATACCAGATCAAGTTTTGATAAAGCAGAAAAGATTTTAAAAATTACAATACAATCCGAGTGCGTCGATCCAGAAATAATTTATCTAAGATGCTATGCAAAATGGTCTAATTACTATACAAATTATGCAAAAATAAAAGATCCAGTTTTTGTATGTACACAGGAACTATAATATTTTATAAGAGACAAAAATATGAGCCTTTAAAACTAACGCTACACGTTTTCCACGCAAATGCTACCGTCTACAAACTTGAAATGTGTCTTTGCGGACGGAGTTGGGATAGCCAGCCTAGGAATAAATATATCCAGTATCGCATTGCAAAGTTGTTACGTAAGATAGGCAAATTGCTTCACAAATGAAAATATAAATAGTCTAAGTGTTTGCACACCGAAGCAGACTATGTTTTTAGTATTTTATCAGATAAAAATTCATAAAAAAAAATGCAAAAAAATGTGAACACTAAATTATTCGCTGGGTAGAAACTTTGCTGAGACAAATCTTGTCTTGACATTTTATGAATTGATACTACACAAAACATAATGTCGACTACCAATGTATGTATATACATGTAATACACATATGCTTGCCTACCATAGGGATCTACTTGTGGCCTATATTCAGTTATATATCAGGTCTTTGTAGTTACAGTAGTTTATAAGGGAAGTATTTTCAGACAGGGTCCACATAAAACCAGATCAACCCTGTGCTATATATATTACCGGAGATGTGACCAAAGCTGTGTATTTGTAGTGAGGAAGAATCAAAATACCTAATACGTCCCTTAAGGAAACGGCTAATGGCACTTGGCTGTAAATCTGGCCCCGAAAACATGACGAAACAAGGTCAAATCCTACTTGCCCAGGGATGAATTTGAGTATACAAACATGAAATTATAACAGATACATATTATCAAGAACGATCGATCCGGCCACCAAAAAAAACAAAAAAAAAACAGGATAGGAAATTTGGAAAAATAGATCTATTGGTTTGCCCATTGACAGACGTCGACTGTAATAACGGCATCCTCTTTGCCTAATTAAACCCGGGTCTTCCTAGTGGCAAGTTCCTTCGTAAATGGGACAAATATCTGGAAAAATGGTTCACATACCAGTTTCAGAATGCAAAACCAATGTACTGTACATACGATACTTAATGTTATAGATAATTGCAAAGGTTTCTGTAGAAATGTTCGTTAAGGGATGAAAGTAATTAGTAAACGGTAGATCAAACAGCAGTGTGTCTAATTACTGATGATCGTAAAGTGTTCTAAATGTTGGGAATTGTAATGAGTTCAATGGTAGGTGAACGAATAAACAATAACTTTAAGATATAAAAGTATTTTATAAAGCAAGGTTGCTGTTTATTTTGTTCAACTTGTTTTTTGTATCTATATGTTCAATAAACGATACAATAAATGGGTTTGCGATATTAAAGGTACACTCCTTAGAAAAACAAAAATACAAACAAAAATACAAACAAAATACAAACAAAAATAGATAAGACAAGTTATTAAAAGAACAAAAGCAAAGAGGATAATTAAATCATAAAAAATTGCGACTAAGATTTGACTGACTTTAACATTTTGGACTGGTAATAATTACAAGTTCATTTTATCTTTTGGACGAGAGAGAAAACTTTAAGAGTCAAATCCTTTGTCAAACCATCGTTGGTATATCAACTCATGTGCTTCAAAAATGTTTTAACAGTTATCACTTTAATCTCGTCTCGCATATATTTAGAGGCATTGAAGACCCGCCCCAAACCATGTGCTGCGCTCTGAAAAAGTTAACTTTCCGTTGCTTGCAAGTGAAGTTTTCTTCTTGTCGCTACAAAATGCAGACAGTAACCTTGTTATCTTTTATCTAGACCTGAGATGTCCATCGCTGCTATGTACACTGTGTTGTTGGTATTGACCGTAGCTGTATGTATTGACTGCACACTAGTGTATAATTACCGATGGTAGCAAGCTGTGTGTGTATTTTCTGGGATCAATGGTGGTGTCTTACACTTCTGTTACACCTCATTCGAACCTAGGTCAGATTACCGGCATGAGACGTTTCTTTGTTCGCGAGTCTTCACACCCTTTAATCTGTAAACAATTTTTGCAGTTGTATGGAAACCGTGACACTGGTTCACCTTGGCTGTAAGTAGGATCACAATGGACAATTAATGAACAAGCGTAACCCTCACGGAACTAGCTTACCTCCGGGGTAATAGGGTCATGTTTAGATTAATCACCTCGTAACAACAGGCACTTGACTTTCGGCTGTCTGCCCTACATAAAGACTTCAGGTGAAGAACAACTGCAGTACATTGCCCCTACGGATCAGTATCTTTTAGATTGATGTGGACCTACTGCCTGCCCAAAAAATGATCTTCGTGGAGAGATGGATTGGGATGATCCCAAAATTTCACTTTTTGAAAGCTAGAAATTGGGGAAATAGAACTGTCTATATGGCCTTTTGAATCAAGTGTATTTTAAACTAGCTTATTAATCTTGAAGAAGAATATTTTCTATTTCTTTCCGTCGCAAACCTTCGTGAGAAGTGAATCTAATGTTTGCTCAATTTCAATGATATAAAAATTAGCTGGAAATTTTGAGGAGATGATTCAAAAATTTAAAAGTGTCCAAGTGCTGATAAAAGTCAGAGAAATACATCTTGGCCAAAGAATGTTGAAATGTATATTATAAAAGACATCATTACTTATGTATGATATCTTCCTGTAATTGTGTATCATGCATATTAATTCATTGTTTGATTTTTTATTTGGCCTTTTTTTCATTTTCTCTGGCAGAATTTGGTTTCCCAAAAACTCACGCTGCGGTAAATTACAGTCTCACAGATTGGAAGTCGTTACACTGTCGGAAATAAAACACCAAGAGGAAACCCTCTCTCCAGGAGTTAAAGAAAACCAACGGAAAATTTTTCGAGAGAAATGCCCTCAGGTTAGATAACCATCCAACAATACCAAGTTCACTCGAGTGGGACAACCATCAAATAGCCAGCAAAGAAAACACAACTTCCAGGTCCTTTTGAAAATATTTGTTTATCAGAAATTTCATGACCCATTGAATGGTCGTGAATGTCTCTGTCCAATTCAAAAGACACTAACAGCCTAAATCCTTCCCAAAGGAAGGAATGCCAAAGAGTCTTTAAAAAAACTTCAGGAAATTAAAGAGGTTTTCTTCCACATCTTTTGTAAAACACTCTAAAAAAGATATACAAAAAAAAGCCTCATTTGGATATATACAGCTGTTGACATCTTTCTGTGGGGTCCCAATTTCAAACGAGAGAAAACCTGAACAGCTTTGGAGACAGTTTTTAGGACATTGTTCTGATTTTTATCACTGGTGCAATTGTGCTGTCCTGGGTCATTTAAAACAAACTTTCTATCAAAAAGGATCTAAATTGTTACCCCAGGAAGTGACATTCCTTATGAGATTTTATAACTTTCACTCTAGATGCGTTAGACATCCTTCCTGGAACCATTTAACAAGTTCCACCCGGAATTTCTTATCGTTTCTTTAAGACGAAAGAAAGAGGTAGGACTTTGATAGGATGGAGGGACTAAGGATTTCTGCATTTCTTCTCCTTGCTGGGCTTTACGGCCGCGTTCTTTGTGCCGACGAGATGGGTTCGATAATATTAAATGGTAAAAACGATGTCAAAACATGTGGGGTAATGCAAGGACCACCAGGGGCCCCTGGTCCAGCGGGGAACCCTGGATCTCCTGGTATACCGGGTATACCCGGTAACCACGGTACCTGCTGCATGGCAGGATGCGGTGGTGGTGGTGGTGGTGTTGCTGGCAACGGTGCAAGAGGAGAACCGGGTCCCAAAGGTGAGCAAGGACTGATGGGACCAGCAGGGACACCGGGCCTTGATGGGAGAGCTGGTGACAGAGGACCGACCGGTGAGGGTATGGAAGCAGTCATGGTGAAGGCAGCCTTCTCTGCTGCGGTGACCCAGACTATAAGGGCACCGAGGAGTTCGGACAAGGTGGTCGTCTACGACGACGTCCTCACGAACATAGGGGGTTATTTCGATGGGGACACCGGTATGTTCACGGCCCCCGCTGATGGTGCCTATGTATTCATGATGAACATCCATCGAGCTGCGGTCACCAAGAGCCCTTACGTCAAACTCATGAAGGAGGGTGAAATGCAGGTCAGCGTCTACGACTACGGCACGAGCGACGCCTACGACACGGCCAGCAACAGCGCCATCCTGGAACTGGCCGAAGGCGAGAGGGTCTGGCTGCAGCTTGACCAGGGAAATGAACTTAACAGCAACGACAACCGCTACACTACCTTCTCTGGCTATATGCTATTTAAGACATGACGAGGCGTACAGCTGTGAAATAAACTGCAGAGTAGGAAAGGTAACGTCATACGGAGGAACGAGTATCTCAAGACAGTCAACTAATAATTAAAATGAGAGATCAGGGGAAACTGGGCTAATTATACTGTATCTAACTATGTTGTTATAAATGTCAAACTTCAATCTCCTAATGTGTTGAAAAACGTTAACTCGAACACTTAGGAAGAAAATGATATGCAGTATTAATACACACCCTTGCAATAAAAGCAAGTGAGCAAGAACTGGGACACAACATATGGGACATACAAAATACAGGACACACAACATACGGACACACAATATACGGGACACACAATATAGAGGGCACACACAATACAAGACACACAACATACGGGACACACAATTAAGAGGGCACACAAAATACGGGACGAGTATCTCAAGACAGTCAACTATCAATTAAAATGGGAGATCAGGGAAACTGGGCTAATACAGTATCTAACGATGTTATAAATTTGTCAAACTTCAATCTCCTACTGTGTTGAAAAACGTTAACTCTAAGAGATACACTTAGGGAAGAAAATATACAGTATTAATACACACCCTTGCAAGAAACAGAAATATGCTATTAAGTCTAGTAAGCAAGAATTGGGACACAACATAAAGGACACACAAAATACAGAACACACAATATATGGGACACACAATATAGAGGGCTCACCACATACGGACACACAATTTAAACACAAAATATAGAGAGCACAAAACACGGGACACACAATATAGTCCACACACAAAATACAGGACACACGACATATGGACACACAATATAGTCGACACACAAAATAGAGGACACACAATATACGGGACACACAATATAGAGGACACGCAATAGACATCATTTAATTGTATCATTTGTAACAATTTTGGTAAAATTTGAATATGTACAGGGCATGCATGCTTCCATGCAGACACTGAACATACAGTCCATAGCACTATCTAAGGTAAGAAAGACACATATATGTATAATAGTTTTGTACAGTAGAAATGATACAGGTCTGTTATATGGATACCTAAACCATATTGAGGAAACCTTGGTACTGAATGTCATATTTACGAAGTATACCAAATACTACTACTATCCCAAAATTACAGATCTGCCGCAGCACATGAACGAGGATCAACTTTCTTAACTTATTACTAACTTATTGCTCAAATTAATATCTCTTTATGTTTTTGGAGGGGAAATCGAGTCGCATTGCCACGTATCAAATGATGTGCGCATAAATCCTTGTATTTCTATTGAAGGATCCAAATGTGAGCTAATCCGTGACGGAAAAGGAAGCAGATAAGACGTGAACAATATGTTTTGACCTGTAGAACTACTTTAAGGTTATCGAGATGACATTGCAGGGGAACTGGAAAGCCACTTGAGGGAAAGAGATAATTTACTTCAGTGTAGTCTATACTTGAAATCAACAACTGTGGTAGTATAAATATATATATATGAAGGGTGTATGATGCATCCATGCAATGCTATCCCACAAATAATAATATTTGAGTGATAGTATGTACTCACTAATGTTAAACAAATTAGCACATAGACTTCACACATTTTAAACATAGAAAGCAATGTTTCTACAATATAGGCTATCTATCATAGAATCTTTCTGCGATTCTCAAATTTCCATTACAAGGTGTAAATATTATCTGGTTATTTGTTCAAGTACCTTTATTCTTTGGAACATATTTCTCTGTATGAATGGTCACTTCACTACAACAGGCGACAGCTTGTTTAATTTAATACAATAAAACATAGACCAAAATAAATTCACACAGAGTAGGTTAAAGAGGTTTACAGTTTAAAAAAATTGAATTTTTCAAATAAATTGAATCAATTGAGGAGATATAAAAAACACCAGGGACCAATAAAAAAAAAAAGTAAAAAAAAAATGTAATATTTGAGTATTTAATTTTGCACTGTATTTAAAATATTTGTAAATAGATATATATATTGTTTTAATTGTGGTACGTTTAACAGCAGCTGTGGCATTATGGGAAATATGGTAATCCATTGCTTAGGGCCATAATTTAATTGACAAAACCCAAGAGCTTCTGTATGTCTTTAATTTTCAGATATTTATGTAAAATTTCAAAAATTCAGGTAGTGGTTATATTACATTAGAAGGTTATGTTTATGAATCGAGGAAATATCCATGAGCATGGTCATTTTCTGAGCATTTTGGCTAGGATAATTGTGTGCACATTGATCTGTTCTCAACAATAGAATTTGCGAATGTTGTACTATTTACTGAACCAGAGTATATACACATAGAGAAGGAAGCATATGGGTTGGGGGGGGGGGGTTATATGATATTGTAATTAAAAAAATACTAAGGAATGCTAATTAATCGCATTGTGATTCTAAAAAATTATGCTAATTTATCGCATTGTAACACCAGGGATGATCAAGAGCAGATTTATTAACTTTGGTACAAAATTTCAATAGATAGCTCCATCATGTTTTTGGCCAAAAATAATTACTTTTAAGCTTTAACTTGCATATTTTAAGAAAGGAAATTTGTTGGCATTTTACAATGATTTGAGTGTTCTTGCTTTGTGATTTTTTTAAAATTATGATATAATAATCATAATTTGAAGTGAATGGAAATGTTGGTATTGCATAACAAGCTTATCTGTATTTTCCATATAAATCTGCATGCACACTGTAGTAAAGGACAACATTTTTTAAGGATTTTATTTTTCTGGTTGTCCTTCAGACTATTACCAGGTCTTACTTGTTCAATGTTGGATAGATAGATAGATAGATAGATTCTTTATTCAATCAATGAGCAATAAAATTACACATCGAAAATTAAAACATTCCTCAAGCTCCTTAGAATAGAAATAGAAAAATAGAATAATAGAATAATGTCCAAATAGCAAATTTGGCTGTCTGAATATAAATGTTGTAAAAAATAGCAAAGAATGACTGATATGTACACAGTTAGGGGAGATGTGTAGGTTAGGTGTATAGAACACAACCTTTGGGTAAGAAAAACTATCAGAAGACCATTAAAAACTTTGGTCATCTCCGACAACCAGAAGACCATTTGCAAAATTTGGTCATCTGGGACCACCAGATGTCCATTAAAAACTTTGGTCATCTCGGACCACCAGAAGACCATTAAAAACTTTGGTCATCTAGGACAACCAGAAGACCATTATAAACTTTGGTCATCTCGGACAATCAGATGACTGCTAAAAACTTTGGT
>JAIPMN010002105.1:10303-23624 GCA_020650975.1 Apostichopus californicus | reverse complement strand
CCAAATAGTCTTAGCCACTTCATAAGCTAATTTTTGGAACCCCAGCAGTTCAATTTTAAAAGCTTATTTTAAGGGAGCTTACCTTGGGATTCCCCAAAAGCCGACATTGTCTTAAAGCCAATATGGTCAAGGGTGTGACACTCCCCCCCCACACCTTTACATGCAAATGAGCAGTCACTCTGCAAAAACAAAGGTGAAAATGAGGGATGACATTTTTTTATGTTGGCGGTACCAATGCTAGACTGGTTCAATCTTAAGGCCATAGGCTCCCAAAACCAATCCTAGCAGCATTAAGATAGGACTCCCAACTTGGCCAATAAATTCCCCAAAATATAGGGGCTCCCAATTAAGACTCTCCAAAAGCCAGCTGGTGCCACAACAGCAAACCCAAATAGCCCCAAAAGTTACTGAGCCCGTTAACCAAGTCTAAGGCTGCCCTGAGAATAAGGTGTATGTGTCCGGCTATTCGCAGGGCTGCCCTGTGAATAAGGTGTATGTGTCTGGCTATTCGCAGGGCTGCCCTGCAAATAAGGTGTCTGTGTTCGGCTGTTTGCAGGGCTGCCCTGTGAATAAGATGCTTGTGTCCGGCTATTCGCAGGGCTGCCCTGCGAATAAGATGTTTGTGTCTGGCTATTTGCAGGGCTGCCCTGCAAATAAGCCCCACCAAGAAGAAATCCTGTATTTTATGTAATAGGATTTTAACAGTGTCTATCAGAAGGCATGGATATTTTATGATGCAGGACATTTAAGCCATTTTGCAAGGTTTTTGTAATAATATATAAGATTACAATTTTTCTGGTAATCATGTCATTAAGAGTCTCTCATTAATTTTATACGACATGTTTTCAGATTCGATTATTTAATCCGATCAACAACCAAGTAGACAGGACATTTTCACGTTTCAAAGACAGAGCATACTGTGGCAGCTTTCGTCATGATGGCAGGCTCATGGTTGCTGGTGGTGAAGAACCAGTTGTAAAATTGTTGGATGTCTCTGGAAGGGCCATCCTTAGATTTTTTTCTGGTCATAAAAGGTAATTATTTATTCCAGTGTAATTATGAAATATCCATTAAAAGATGTTAAACACATTGTGTAAGAATGATGAAGTCATCAATTGTGCTGTAAGTGCAACTTAGCAACATGTACACACACTTGATACCAGGAGAATAATACTTTCATGATATCATCTCTAGGCCTACAGTTAGTTTGATAGAAGATGTTCCTGGGACAACCTAATTTTATCTACATGACTGTGTATGGAAGTAGGATGTATTCCTTTGTTGGGTGGCTGGGGGAAGGTGGGGAAGGGGGGGGGGTTGGTGAGAGGAAGAAGTACACAAAGACACTGTTATTGGCTAGAGGACCACTGATGCGGAGAGCCGTGTTGTGAGGGAGGGGTTAGATGTGGAAGCTGCATTGTGTTCAACCCTCATTATGTGTTCAATCTCGACGGTCTAAACATTCTTTTTGTTTTGGTATTACTGTGTAGTAAATCATGACAAATCATCACAACCTCGACGATGTACTTTTGTCGCCAACATTTTGACCGTTTCGCAGAGATTGAGCAAATGCCAAAAAAAAAAAAAATCAGGGAAGAGGTTAATGTTTGCACAAGAAACGCACCATTAACTTGAGTAAAATATCATCAGGTGCGATAAACATAACACCAAAGTTAATGTTAGTAGTGGAAAGCAAAGCAGCTATCTGTTTTCAGTTTGTAATTTAGTCTGTTATACTTATTGTCTTTCCACAGACCAGTACATCTCAGTAAATTTACCGTGGATGGACTCAAAGTTTTCTCAGGTGACGATGATAGCTGCGTCCGGTGCTTTGATATAAGCAGTGGGGATAAAGTTAATATCTTTGAGGAGCATAAAGACTACATAAGATGTGGTGATGCTAACAAAGCCAGCAGAGATATCATTTTGACAGGTACTGTGTCCAGCCTATTTTATGAGAGAAAATATTACCTATAAATATTACTCATTTGAACACAGTTGAATACATCTTTAGTATGGATAATCTCAACTCCTGCTGGTCTCATCCTGCCAGAGACAACACAAGAATATGTGCTCTTTAGATTCAGCAGGTTTTCAGAGCAACCTTCATACAGGTTTAATACTACCTTGACTTTTGTGTTGCATCTATGTTAATGGAAGGATTGGAATTTTGTACCGTTTCTCCTTCTTTCTGCTTGTTGTCGACAATTTGTATTTACTCCTCATATTTTAGGTTCATATGACCACACGGCCAGACTGTTTGATCTTCGAACCAGTACCAGCATCATGAGCGTAAATCATGGCAAACCAGTGGAAAGCGCCCTCTTTATGCCATCAGGAAATATATTCCTCACTGCAGGTATGACAATGCAAAAGAGTTACTAATCAGTACTTAGCTTGTGAGGCTTAGCAAACAAAAAGTAAAAAGAAGAAGAAAATACACATTTGGGGCTGCCAACCAAATTTTCTATGGATATAAGAATATCATAGGTATTTTGTGATACAAAACCTCCTAATTGTCAAACAGGCAAGCATTATGAGAAAAAAAAACATCTTTCATATCACTGCTTCTGTATTGAGAATTATTACTGTAAATCATTTGACCAAAGTAGAAGTTATATTGTGCTGCAGATTAACCATTGGCAAGCCTTAGAAATGCCAGTGGATGTTCACTTTTCGGTTGGCCAGGACTGTCAGCTGGATGTAGAATATGTTCCAGTTTTAAAATTTGGGGGCATTTAAGGTCATATTATACATTCCGTTATAATATACACAATAAGATGTAGTTTTTGGTTTAAAGGTGCAGCACTTTTAGTATTGGATACCATTGTTATATTTAAAAGGTTTGATTATGTAATAAGGTGTTCTCTTTGTACTTCTTATATTTGTTAAGCAGCTTCCCACATCAAGGGGGTGGGGGGCAGGTTGGTGCTGTTGGGAGTAAACGTTAACCAGAGGGAAAGGGATGTTGATAGTTTACTAATGTGATTTCTTCATTGGACTTTCTAGAGTTGCAAATAAGTTATAAACCACTTTATTCTATTTTTAAGATAATTTGTGTTGTTTCAGGTGGTAATTATGTCAAAGTTTGGGATGCTCTAGCCGGTGGCAAGCTACTTACGACGTTTGGCAACAGTCACAAGACGATAACATCCCTCTGGTTCCAAGAAAGCCGTGGACGGTTGCTGACTGGTTCTTTAGATATGTGAGTTTATAAAGAGAAATGGTCCTCTTTTTAACTGAGTGTGATTTGTCTTTGGAACCGGTCACAGTTGATGGTTTAAAGTAATCTTACTGCATGTTCATGTCAATGTAAAGTAATCCTACTGTATGTTCATATCAATGTAAAATAGTCCTACTGTATGTTTATATCAATGTAAAGTAATCCTACTGTATGTTCATATCAATGTAAAGTAATCCTACTGTATGTTCATATCAATATAAAATAATCCTACTGTAAGTTCATATCAATGTAAAGTAATCCTACTGTATGTTCATATCAATGTAAAGTAATCCTACTGTATGTTCATATCAATGTAAAATAGTCCTACTGTATGTTCATATCAATGTAAAGTAATCCTACTGTATGTTCATATCAATGTAAAGTAATCCTACTGCATGTTCATATCAATGTAAAGTAATCCTACTGTATGTTCATATCAATGTAAAATAGTCCTACTGTATGTTCATATCAATGCGGTATAATTTTGCTGTAAAGTAATCCTACTGTATGTTCACATCAATGTGGTAGCTTTTGCTCAATTTTATTCTGTTACAACACAGGTAGAACTTTAAAATGCAAGGTCTCTCCACTGTATGATAAGACATAAGCTTGGGGTGGCTTGAATTCCAGCAATAGTTTATCAAGTGCTGAGGTCCTTCCAAAAGAAATGTCTGAACTATAGGTCTCTTCTACTTGGGTATTAATATCTTTATCTACCTGTAATTTTACCAATAAACATGTTTCCACTTTATTTTTTGTTTTCACCAGGCATGTTAAAGTCTACGATGCTGCAACATATGGACTCCTTGCTAGCATGGATTATCCCGCTCCAGTTTTGTCTGTAGCTGTGTCGGTAAGAGTCATTTCATTCCCTCCCCTACCCCTTCAAAAAAACAATGAACCATGTCCACTCCTAGCTTCAGATTTAATAAACTCATTAAAGATTGTTAGGCAGTTAAAGTTTCATTGATTTACATTTATTTTCTGATTAGTTTCATTGATCTGTGTTTTTTTTTGCCCACTTCCTGTCCATCCAGCCTGTTTCTGATTTATTAGTGGTTGGGATGTCGACTGGTCTCCTCTCCATCAAACACAAGAAGAAAGATGGAAGCCCTCAAACAGAGGCGGAGAAGCAGAAGAAACAGAGGGAGAAGCGTCTTGCACTGAGATACTTCAACAAAGGAAACATGTACATTCCACAAGAGGTTAGACGTCTGGCAAACAGTGAATTGTTTATTCCCTTATAACGTCAGTGTCACTTCCTATACCCTTCAGCCACCTCCCTTCAACCTCACCCATCCCTCATTGTGTAAAATGTCAGCAAAGACAAATTGTTCTAAAAGTTATTGAGTTTGCCTTTGAGACCCTGAACCATCTCTGCAGATGGATATTCTTGCAATTGCAGCACGATACCCAAGAGAGGAGGTGTATACAGTTTGAATGCCAATTTACATACAGATTGTAGACTTTCAGTGGATTGGGAAGCAATGATTCAAATTGATATTTAGTGCCTAGATGGCAGAAGGTACATTTGAACCAAAACTATGAAATGTGGGAGTAGGTCATGATATGCCACCACACTTGTACAAATCCACACTGCATGAGGTACAGTGTAAGTAAATGTACATTTTGATTTCATTTTAATTTGTTTACTCATTGCAGTGTTGTATCTGTAAATATATTTTTTCCCCTCTGTTCATTCCAGGGTGATACTCTGGTTCCACTGAAACAAAGAGAAGATCTGGCCAGATATGACCGACTCCTGAAACGGTTCAAACATTCACAGGCTCTTGATGATGCATTCAAAGTAAGTCTTCCTCAAAGTAAAGGGACATTTGTGGAAAGATAGTAGGTTGGGGGAGGGGGGGGGGCGGTGACAAATAAGGTGAAACCTGAGTTAATGCATATGCATAAGTAGGAACTGTGTTGGTCTTTGACCAATGACCACATCTATCTGCTTCCCCACCAGCTGGATGGAAGTCTAAAGGTGAAAATGCAAGGTTTACACCTCTGAATTGTCATCAAACTTCAGCGAATATCTTTTTTGCATCTTCACTGCAGTGATGACATTCATGTCAAACGGGAAACCTTTATGTGAGGGTAAATTACTCTTTGTTACTAACTAATTGACAAACTGTTTTTATTTACAATCTATTCTGCATATATCATCTCTGGTTCACAGATCTCTGTTCGCCGCAAGACACCCTACGTGACATTTAGCGTGATACAGGAGCTAAGTAGAAGAAACACGTTGAAAGCATCACTTTCTGGACGAAATGAAAAATGGCTCTGTGCGATGTTGGCCTTCCTGAAGAAACACATTTCAAATCCAAACTATGTATCCGTTGTGATAGAAGTAACTGATATCATCCTAGGTGAGACCCTTAGATCTTTGACACTGCTACTCCTGACACTTTCACACTGGGGCTTGTATAGCCTGCAGAACAAGTGGCTTCAAAATTAATGTCCTTTTAATGTATATACTATTAAATACATGGTACCTGTATGTATTCCATGACAACTTTGTGACAGCTACCGTAAATGCTATGGGGACAATCACGAAAGATAGAAATGAGATGACATGGCACACCAAAGCACTGACATAGAAAATGAGGCAGGGTCCCTGGTCCAGGGAAAAAAGTCTTCATTTTCCTGAAGTATAAATGAGAATAAATAGTAACCTAGGGTCTCAGTGCTGCATCTCACCTCCTCATTTGGCCTGCTGCAGAGCTACCCAGTTTAATATGCTATATTGAAAGGTGATCAATATTAGCAATTTAGCATCATATATGTTAGAAAGCCTAATAACGGTCACCCATGCTCGGATTATCAGAGGTAGTTCATTGCCACACTCGAATGAATGTTTCCAGTAATACTGGGACATTTGAAGGATCCGAACCAGAAGAACAGTACCTCTGCCAGCTTTGAGCAATGTCAACAGTGTCAAACTTCACGGCCAATATTGGATGACGATATATGCTGTCACAGTCGCAAAAAAGAAAAAGTGGAAACGCATTGAAAGTTTGTCCTTTAAGTACACTTTAAAAAGTTTTTGGTACATTTAAAATGTATGCTCTAAATTATTACAGCAGAAATATCAAGATATGGAAGTGGCTGTAAGTAACTATATCATGAAACAAACTGCAAATAATGAACTACAGCTTTTATTAATTTTACCTCTTTTCTTTACCCAGAAATATACGAGTCGGTGGTCAGCTCGTCTGAACCAGTAAAGAAAAGCTTAACAAACCTGAGAGCTGTCATTGATAAAGAACTTAATTACCACCAAAGCCTAGAGGAGATCCAAGGGATGTTAGACGTTCTGCTAATAGCATCCAATGCAGACCTAGACTCCAACCCTGACTTGAAAATACCAGAAACGACTGACATATTTAAAAACCAGACGGCTGGAACGAGTAATTCCATGGAGGTTACAGAAAAGAGATGACGTTGCTTTCGGTATTAGCCCAGAGGTATTGGTCATTATGGACATTCAGGACATGTGGTTGGTCAGCTGATTAAGGGTTTTAACCCCACCCCACCAGACCCTGCCTCTCCAACTTCAATGCTATTGTTCACATTACCATATATTTATAAGGCAGTTTAGGGTTCCAAATGATTACCTATCTGACAATGGTTATATCAAGATACACAATAAGGGAATCAACCAACAACTTGCAGTGTTTAATAGTTTATTAAAGGATATGAATATTCATAAATAGTCTGTCAGACATGACTGATTAAATGAGCTGATATCCAATGAGTTGATCAAAATATCTGCTGAAACTTAAATACCATGCCAACGATATGTAACAAGTGCTTAGTATCTGCCTTTCACTGACTATCCCTATATTGGAATGTGGACATGGTTATTCTCTAGAGTTGTAACAAGTCTTATAATAAGTACTCGTCTGAGGGCTCACTTAAACAGCCATTGACTTGAGTGACTGTATTATCTCAATGGGGCAAAAAACTCCAGTCCAGCCATTGACTTGAGTGATTGTATTATCTCTATGGGGCAAAAAACCCTTCCAGCCATTGACTTCAGTGACTGTATTATCTCTATGGTGCAAAAAATTCCAGTCCAGTCATTGACTTGAGTGATTGTATTATCTCTATGGGGCAAAAACTCCAGTCCAGATATTGACTTGAGTGACTGTATTATCTCTATAAGGCAATAAACTCCAGTCCAGCCATTGACTTGAGTGACTGTATTATCTCTATGAGGCAATAAACTCCAGTCCAGCCATTGACTTGAGTGACAAAATACTTCACAAACTTTTTGAGTCACTTTTCTACTTGAAATTTGGTGACTTGAGTCAAAGACTCATTACAACACTGTTACTCTCACAAACGAAGTATGGAACTCGATGTCACATAGAAACTTCTGATGTTGTCAATTGCTGACCATTAATAGTCACAGTACATATACTGTATAAAGTCCCAATATGAGTTTGTTGGACTTAACGGAATTCCATATATTCACTTTATACGTTAGAAGTATGAAGTTTCTCTTTCATGCAAATGATTTTGTACGTTCCTTTTTGATAACAGGTATAAAATAGTATTTCAAAATTTGAACGTATTCATTTTCATTTTAACAACAGAGTGATGTATATTTAACTGTGTTTATTGCAAAATTGTTTGGGATAATATATCCAAATTATGTTGCTTTCAAGCAGAAGCAATTTGATAAGATCTGGATAAGTACATTATGTGAATGAACTCCTGTTGAGACTTTGTGCCAAACATGTTGCTTTACACCTTGCACAATTGGAATGGTTTCAACATCAAACAGTCTCAATTTTGCGGACAGAAAATTCATATTGGATCTTCAAAATCAGATTACTGATAGCATTAAAGGAGGGTTAATCTGCACTGGTCTCTTGGTAGAATTACCCGTTGAATAAATTTGTAATAAATTAGTTAATGAAGGTGAATTCATACTTCAAATGTCAATTTGTGTTTCAACCTGTACTGATATTATTATTTGCACCAGGTATCTGTGAATACTTGATGGCAAAATAAAATATATACTTGTAATTATGGCCACTGAATCTGATCTTAGTCTTGATTTATTTTTTATTAGGCATTGTCTACCAACTACTTACTCAAAAGAAGATTCCAATTTATCACACTAAGGATATCCTCATTGTTTTTTTAACCAAAATGAATGTTATGATAAAGTTAAATAATGTAATCAACTTAATCCTCAGCATGATCTTTCTGGTCAGCAAATATCGTACAGATTACATTTTTAATTGGTTATTGATCATTATCTCTTATGTTCATTCTTTTGCTTCTGTTCCCCCCACCCCCCACAGAATCTAACTCATTCCACAGTTCTTATATTATTGATGTCTCAAAATGTTCATAATGAGATAGTAATCGAAAGAATGGTCCTGGAAACCCCATCCATGAATTGAGTAGTCACACCTTTGTGGCTTGAAGTAAAAAGTTTCGCGGTGAAATGAACGGATCGAAAACGGCTGTCAGTTGACTCTCCACACCTGAAAAGAATATGAACAAAGTTTGGAATTACTATAGGAGTGTATTAGACTACAATTACTACAACACTTCGCAAGAATGACTTTCAAAAGGTCTTATATTCCTCTAAACCATTGCCAGACATTTGAGGGTGAGTGGAACTTCAGTCATTAAAATATGCCTGTGGCAACTCAAAATTGGAAATTACATAAGATCCAAATTTGACAATTCTTGTCCCTCAAGCTTACTGTGGGAGGGAGAGTGGGATGGAAAGGAAGAGACAGAGGGGAGGGATTACTTTCCTTTCATCTTGATGTATCTCCAGGCATTATTTTACACACTTTCCATCAGATTTTACTTGAGCAAATGTGATTTACAAACTGATGGTTCTCATCCAAAAAAGATGAAATCAGTTTGTAGCTAGCCTTAGTTATTAATGACAATAACAACTGAACTCTAGGCTAGGTATGTTACCTATGAATATATAAGTGGGTCTTAGGTAAGTGTTACTGCTTCTCTTGAAAAGTGACAGATATTTTCAACATTGTGAACATCTATTTATTGTGAAATTAAATACAACAAAATCGTGGAACAGTTGCCATTTGAGCTTATTTAAATGGCATATAGAGTGAAAGAAAAGTTGTTCAAACTAGCCATAAAGTTTAATACCTGAGATCTTTTGACAGTTTTTGAGTAATTAGTGGCCGAGGATCATAATTTTGCAGCCTTGAGTACAAGTAGAGTTCCCTTGGTATGAGTACAAGGCTCTAGGTATTATGAGTGAGTCTGAGTACCGAATTTTGCATTAGTATATATTCTAGATTCCAAAAGGCCGGACTATGAGTTGGAGCAGGAGTACATATCCACAAGGACGTAGGACAAAGAGTATAGACTCACTGGAAGTCTGTTTTGTGCTCATGGTTGTATTCACAAGCTCAACAAGTTGCATACACCGAGCGAGCCAGTCTTGCTGAATTTTGGTACCGTGAAGCGAAGCTCTGCAATCCCTTTAACGGTGCGGGAATGTATACTGCAGAAAGGACCAACTGCTTTAGAGTCAGGGGCACTCACCGTTTTCCAGAAGGTATAACATTCTATCTATCAATATGAGGCTCTCCACGATAGGAGCCAGGCACAGCCGTAGTGAGTGGAAGATGATCAACCGTCCCCAGTGGGGTCTGTGCAGCTCTTCTAATTGGTGGGCAGCGAGAGGGTCAAAGGTCAAACCTAACTTCCTGAACACGGCATCGGCATAACTATTTGCAAAGAGGACAGAAAATGTGTTTCTTCTTCATACTTTCTAAAATGCATCATGGAGGAATAAAACCTCCATATTACACAAGAAAAATCCTTGCTCTTAAAAAGTGCTCACAAACCTGGTCCACTCACCCTATTTATCTTGGATTTAACATGGACAAACATCTAATTAGATCAAACTGTTCCTTTTCAATTAGTGTTGAGATGAGTATGAAGCATTCTGGGTATAGGACGAACATGCAACTTCCCTAAGCAATGGATAACTGTCTCAAATACGGATGGAGGTGAGATTACGCTATTCAGCAGTATTTACAAAGAGCGCCATCATAAGGATGGAAATATCGCCAATCCCCAGTTATACAGTATTCCAAATCCATGCAACAACTGTATATGTAAATAAATCAGTAAAAGATGTAGAAAAAGTGAGAAAATAAAGGCAAGACTGAATATTCTACGTAGAATTGGTTTAGGGTATAGTGACTGCTAAGCTGTCTCTCTCACTTCTATCTCACACACACAAACAGAGTAAACCCTACAGGAAAGATTTGGCCTCCTTAAGAAGGAATGCACTTCGAATAAAGTTAACTTTTCACCCTTTCTTCTCACTCTCCTTGCCTAACCCCCACCCCCCTTCCCACCCTCATTGATTGAAACCTGCAGATCTCCCTACTTACTACTTACCATTGAAATGACATTCCATGTAGCTTCTTAATGCTACCAGTGGCTTTCTTAATTCGTATAAACCCAGCATGCGTTTTAAGAAGATCTGGTTCTTCTTTCTGGATGAGAATCTCTAACATTGCTCGATATGCCTGGAAAATTAGATTGGGATCATTATCTGAAGCGGAAAACAAAGAAAATGAAGGAAATGTTACACTCAAAACCATTTTCGTAATAGAACCTGCATATCAGACTGTGTTTTTTTTCATTATCAGATATTAAAATTGTTTCTATCAATCTTGGCCAACTCTGACTGAATATTACAATTTCTTTCACTATTGATTATAAAGTACTGTGACAAAATTTAATGTGCTGGTTGAATTGATTTGTTGCTAACCTCTACACTTACATTGAAATAAAATTTAAAACAGAAGAAACAAGTTATTAACGAATGAAATATTTTGTAATAATATTCCAATAAAATTTCAAGTTGCTTCACATAGAAAGCATCTATAGATTTCTCACTGCAATAAGCCAGCAAATTTTTCTTCTAACCA
Source organism: Apostichopus californicus (assembly GCA_020650975.1). Taxonomy (NCBI): domain Eukaryota; kingdom Metazoa; phylum Echinodermata; class Holothuroidea; order Aspidochirotida; family Stichopodidae; genus Apostichopus; species Apostichopus californicus. The sequence goes on along the minus strand of JAIPMN010002105.1, from coordinate 12,440 downwards.
GGTCAAGGACAATATATATGTATCAGAAGTCTATAAAACAGTTGGAAATTACGAACAGTGAAACCTGATTAATTTCTCACTCTTGTTTGGTTCATTTTCAGCAAAATATTTAATTAATTTTTTAACAACATTAGTTAACATAGAAAATCAAGTGACAAAAATTTGACAAGAAAAAAAAACTGAGACTAACCTTTTAATCTTTGGTAGTAGTTATCAAAGAAATGGCAAGCTAATTCCAAAGGTTCAAAGGTCAAAGGACTGCCACATAAACTTTGGACCCAATCACTCATTGGGAATCCTGCTTCACGAAAATTCATCATGTCCAGTTCTTTGATCGGCTGTACGTACTGCATCTTCATGTAGCAGCAACCTACTAGAGCCAAAACTTTAGCTTCACGACATCTGATGAATAATCTTAGGATTGTAGGGCCAAGGTCTCCACATGTATGCAGACCAATTAATGTAAATGGATCCAATGCAGCATTGCCTTCTGAGTTAGTAGATTTAATTTGAGACAAAACGTTTACATCTGTTTCTGCCAAAACAGGCCTCCCCAAATGTTCAGATTCATAAAGTGTTGAATCATTTGAAAGGAGAATACTTTGGTTTGGGGATTCCGCATCGGGAAGAAATCTTTGAGAATATGTTAAGTTTGTATCATCTTCTCTGTTTTGGTCCACTTTTACAATCCTTTCATTCTCTGCAGATACCTCTTGACTCCTAGCGGAATTCTTCCTATTTCTATTGGTTACCTGAGCTGTCTGATCATTTGAACTGAATAATTTTAGGATTGGTTCAGTGCTAGGATGCAGGCTGGTTTTGTCTGTCATTTCCCTGCAATGTGTTTCTTTTGAATTATCTGGTGACAGCCTACTCTGTGGTGGAGCAGGCTTATTAGCAGATAGACTTCCATCTCCAGTTACTTTCATGACTTCATTCATTTTAACACCTTCACTTTTGTCCTTTTCACTTGATTCATATCCTTCAAACAAATCTCCTGTACAACTCCCCTCTGATTTATCTTTGACTTGATCAAGTCCTCCAGAATCCTGCTCTTCACTCATATGTTGGTTAACAATTTTGACAAATTCTTTGACTGATATGTCAGGGTTGATGTTACACACGATATGAACAGGCGGCTGAAGAGGACTTGCCGACAACTTGGGCAGGTCCAAAATTCCCTTCTTTTTCTAACAGAGAGTTGAGAAGAGAATTCAGTATATTTCAAGAGTTACATGTGGTAACAATTGTCTGCAGCTGGATTAGAAAAAAATACTCATTTTAAATTTTCTGTCTAGAGAAAGTCATAAATAATGATGGAGACGACATCGTACAGGATAAGCATTGTGTTTCAACTGTTCATGTATAGTGTCTTAAACAAGCACAACCAACAAGGAAATGATTGAATTAGAATTGGTTGCTGTAAAGTGCTGCACAGATATCAGCTGGTACAACCTGGGATTGCGGCTTTGAGTGAAGTTCTAGCCAAAATTACTTTGCTATTTCAAAACATTTGCTGACAATTTCCAGCTCACTTTGCTGAGATTGTTTACATCCTATAAACAATATGACATACACTTTTAAAACAATTTATAACTCATAGTAATTCTACTATACTTAACAATGTTAATATTGCTTCTATTGATGACCACATTGATCAAACAATGATATAAAAACTGAGAATATAACCAATGTCCAGATAGAAACATAAGTACAGGCTATTAAACCATGTAAACAACTGATTCCAATCTAAAAATGGATCACTGTGGGAATTTCTTATCATACTGTCCTCCCTCCCCTACATCCTAGCCCACATCCACCTCCCATGTCATCTCCTCCCCCACATCCTAGCCCACATCCACCTCCCATGTCATCCCCCTCCCCCAAAACCTAGCCAACATCCACCACCCATGTCATCCCCCTCCCCCTCAACCTAGCCCACATCCACCTCCCATGTCATCCCCCTCCCCCACAACCTACTGTAGCCCACATCCACCTCCCATGTCATCCCCTCCCCCACAACCTAGCCCACATCCTCCTCCCATGTCACCCCTCCCCCACAACCTAGCCAACATCCACCACCCATGTCATCCCCCTCCCCCTCAACCTAGCCCACATCCACCTCCCATGTCATCCC
>JAIPMN010002103.1:28113-43612 GCA_020650975.1 Apostichopus californicus | reverse complement strand
ACTCTCCCCCCCCCCCCAAAAAAAGAAATGCTAAAGAATGGCCACAGATTTGCAAAAAAAATCAGCATTACATTGACAGTTTTGAAAAGTCTATTCACAAGGTATTCAAAACTTTGTGACAATCTATGTTAAAATAAACAGGTCAGTCTTCATTTAAATTGTTACACAATCAAGCGATACTCTATTTTTCTTTACTTTATAGTCTATTATAGCTTTACATGTAAAGCTTATACAAATAAGCATTCATTTGCAAATGACTTGTGCAATTTCCCAAATATACACAGTTTTTGAACAACAAAGTAGTCTGTGCAGTTATAAATATAGACCATTCATGACAGTTTAAAACAATGAGCAATTTGAGCTAGATATATTGCCGTGGCACCTGTTTTCACGGTGGTGTGATTGAAACGGTAATAAAATCATCGGAGGACGAGGAATATCCCATTTGGGGTTCCGTAATGAGAAAGATCAGTAATGCGTAAGACAGTTTCTGTAAGTGCAACTTTCAGAAAACAAGAAAATACAAATGACAGCACGGTTTAATTAGAATTAATTTGATTATGTTACAATGTTTTTTTGACGAGAGCGAAACGCCCTTGCACGGCACGACATTGAATCCGCTTTAGCTATAGTGTATGAGCGTGAGCTGTGACTTTCCAATTAATTCGTCCAAGTATTTAACATTCTCTTCCCCCCCCCCCTAAAATTTTAAATCAAAGAAAACACCCCGTCAGAGCCCTCACAGTTTGAGTGTCAGTCCTACAAGTTTGAATAAAAGTAGATGTCAATGCCCGGCCAGTCATCTGGCGAATCTTCTCTTTCTCGCCTCCTTTAGTCGTGAGAGGAAGAAGAAGGAAGAAGCAGAAAAAAGAAAAGGGAGAATGCCAATGAGATGATCGAGAGTCAAAGATCATTATAGGCAGATTTACAAGTCATTGACTGGGTATTTTGTCGGACAATGGCCACTGTTTTTATGTCCGTACGGTCGTTTGCCTTTTATAATACGAAGGGGACAATCTCCTAGCAGTCATGACCCTCCTGCAGAGAGTTGAGAATCGGGACAACAACCTGTCGTTGACTCTCTCTCTTCCTCCTCCTCGTCATCTCGGCTGTACCCTCTCAGTATGAGTTTACCATTCCAAGCCCTCTAGGGGTACATGTCTGCATGCATATGCTTGTGCAAGCTGAGATGACGGAAGCCTCATGAATTTTAATGGGGCATCCTCGGTAGACAGCTCACGAGAGGTCTTGTGTCGGCACCTCGAGGCGCGCACATGCTCACCGGGATAGTTCATTGACTTGCAGCCCGAGCGAGCTGCACGCTCTGTCGCAGCTCTTCACTACGTTGCTCGGGCCGTTGCCTCTTTATTTAAATATTGCAGGAAATAATTAGTGTCATCTCATGTTTCTTGGAAGGGATAGATTCTCCTCGACGGAGTTTATACCCGCCTCACTCACGGAATTAACATGACATCACACTGATTGGCAGAATGAAATTACGTTTTTTTTTTTTTTTTTCCTTCTTCTTTTTTTTTTTTCGCGTTTGTCTGCCGGTGGAGTGTTTCCACTTTGACAAGGGTTCCTTGTCATTGGTGCCCAGAGCACTGTCATCCAAGAATACAAGTGATGATACGTCTATTCTTTTGTGTTACGTGGTAGTACCTTCTTTCCTTCATCTCGAGTAACCCTCAGAGGTTTTAACCCAGATAGACCTCAACGGCATTTAAAGAATTACAATAATAATCATAATAATTTGACTACTTTGAATCATTTTTTCCCTCTCTTTTCTTTCTTGTTTGCCAAAAGAAAAGTAGAGGACTTAAAATACAATTTTTTGGAGGGATAAATTTAGAAATTATGACTCTGAGCTAAAACTGATGATGTGTAGGAATGGATTGTATCATAGCTTGTTTTGATAACAAGCCTCTGTACATACTGCAATATTAATATAGAGTGTGATAATTGCCAAAATTTCTTTCTCTTGAACTAAACATATATATATTATGGATCGACCCCTTGAGTGATATGAATGGCCTGCCATAGAAGGATCAATTGAATCCTGAGGATATACATCACCATGGATACTACATGAAAATTGTAACTTTTAGCCAGGCAACCACCAGGAAAGGAATGGAATTGAATCCTTGTTTAAGTGTGAATATAAAAGGCACGTTTTGTGACATGTATTTTTTATTTTTTTTTCATATTTTTGTTGACCATTTAGTCTCTTCTTTGGCTTTTGAAGTATATTAGTAGTATCATGGATTTCTGATGACTATTTTGGTTCATTGACCTGAGTCAATTAAACAATAGTGCAGATATTTGACTGTACAGTTGATAGTAATTGCCCTCATCTTTAGTAAGATAGGTCATTGAATTATGATATAATTGATGTCCTTGTTCACTGGATGGTGGATTCCCATGGACTGGAGGATCATACACAAATTGAAATAGTAACCAATATTACAACAATTTGCTGGTAGTTGGGAAAGTTGAGGAGTTTTACCCGGAAAATCGTGTGGCTGTTGAAAACATGTTCCCTCTATATTAGATGAGTAAATCAATGTGAGAAAACATTATTAACATACTTCTAGACACTATTTTCTTCTCCTAAATACTACTAATTCTTGAAGAACTAAAGGTGTTACAGTAACAGCCCCTCCCAAACTGCATGGTATGTTATTATCAAAGTGCAAAAGCATGGAAGGCAAGAACACGATCACTCTAATAAAATCAGAAATTTGTTAGTTGAAGTACATAATACGAAATTGCCTTGTACTGTAGGTGATACTAACTTTATAGCAAGCCTCATCTAGGTTTTACATAATTTGCAATTTATAGTTGAATGTCTTACAATAAATTTCACTGCTTGTACAATCTATAGCATATATTAACCTTATAGCAAATCTCATCTAGGTTTTACATTAGCAATTTATAGTTTAATGTTTTAGAATAAATTTCACTGCTTCTACAATCTATAGCAGATATTAACCTTATAGCAAAGCTCACCTAGGTTTTACATTAGCATATTTATAGTTTAATGTTTTAAATAAATGTCACTGTTTGTAAAAGAGCCTCTTGCCTGACTGATAACTTCTTACTCTGCTATTATGTACACGTTCCATACCAGTAGAGGCTGGTAATGCGCTGTACCATTGTGTAGTCTTTTAGTCTTCCAACCTGAATCCTGTGAACTTATCTTATGGCATTGGGATATTGTTTAGTAAAGTAGCTTAGGGTATGGAAGAAGTCTAAGCAGTGACAATAATCAATATCACCCTCTGTACCATTGTGTAGTCTTTTAGTCTTCCAACCTGAATCCTGTGAACTTATCTTATGGCATTAGGATATTGTTTAGTAAAGTAGCTTAGGGTATGGAAGAAGTCTAAGCAGTGACAATAATCAATATCACCCTCTGTACGAGTATGTATTCTTTTAGTCTTCCAACCTGAATCCTGTGAACTTATCTTATGGCATTGGGAAGAAGTCTAAGCAGTGACAATAATCTATATCACCCTCTGTACCATTGTGTAGTCTTTTAGTCTTCCAACCTGAATCCTGTGAACTTATCTTATGACATAAGGACATTGTTTAGTAAAGTAGCTTTGGGTAGGGAAGAAGTCTAAGCAGTGACAATAATCTATATCACCCTCTGTACCATTGTGTAGTCTTTTAGTCTTCCAACCTGAATCCTGTGAACTTATCTTATGACATTAGGATATTGTTTAGTAAAGTAGCTTTGGGTATGGAAGAAGTCTAAGCAGTGACAAATTGACAATAATCAATATCACTCACAGGCCTTACTTCAAAAGCTTTGTTCACATATGAGAATTAAGGCAAGAGAGATCAGGATCTTGTTTTTCCCTCTGGGAGGGGGGGGAATGAAGCTAACCCACACCACCCTCCCCCCTCCATCTATATATGATGTAGAAATAATTGTAATGAACAACAACATCCCCAAGCAGCTATAAAATACCTTTATATTCCATCTATAAGTATTGAAGTGCCTAATAATGGCATTGGTTTTACCATCAACACTGTTGAGTTCCTACCTTTAAAAAAAACAGGTTTCAGATTCTAGTGGTACAATGACATCACACTTTTGCAAAAATTAGAAAACATGGCCTTTAAACTGAGACATATATCTCAATCCCTGACCAAGATTTTTCTTCGCCGATTGAGGGAGTTAAATGTTTCCATCAAGATAAAAAAAAAATTGCCTTTTACAGTTTCATGAGGTAAAGATGATAGTTGGGTTTGTGTCTCCTTCGTTAACTGCCGTGTTCTAATTAACCCACAAATGATCGTTAGCTTAGTTGTCTGTCACCAGTTATGCGGTATCATTAGTGTATGTACAGCGTGTAAAAACACGTCCTTATCGGTGAGATCACTCCTGGCATGATATCCCTCACTTCATTATCCTCATTTGCATGAACGCGTTTTTTTTTTCCGTGAAAGATGAACAACCTGCTTTCCTAGTGTGTCAAGAGTCGGTGACCGGTCGGCGAGTGAATAGCCATTCTAATCCTTGGTCATTCACTGTCGTTAACATCCACAGTCAGGTCAATGCTCTAGGAGTCACGCCCTACTTGTTTTCTTCTGTTTTTTTTTCTCTCTTTTCTTTCCTTCCTTGTCCTGTCTATGTTACATTGTTTCTTTGCATTTCTTTGTGGGCATTTCTTCTTTGCTTTCCTTTCCTACCCTTTCCTTTTTCTTTTTTTAATCTTCAGCATTGTGGTTTCACACTGTTTGGTAGTAAATTTATTTTCGCTGTACATGTAGTAGTGAGGTGGGGAGGACATTGAACCAGCAGCTTCTGTTACATTTATATAATCAGTGCGTGATTAGATATATCTCAGAGGCTGCTTCAACCAGAAGAGATAATGAGTATCGTAACCAGGTAGATTGCCGTTTATTCTAAATCAATCTGGTCCAAGCTGCTGAAATCCGACTAATGGACCGAAGATTTGAGATCTGTATAAACGTATCAACATTTCAGTCCCCTGTTTTTTGGATTATTTTTCTCTCATTTTTCTAGTTTTTCTGTCATTTGGTGTCGAATTTGCCATGATATGACGATCATACAGTAGTCAAACTGCTAAAGAAAAGATTTTGTAATAATGTCCGCGCCTTAAGGACAGTTTAAGCTCACTAGGAATGTTACAGTTAGATGCACCTCAACCAATTAAACTCTTTACAAATAATGAAAATTAAAACATCAATGTTGTAGGGCCATCAAAATTTCTTTCGAAAGCTTTGAAACTAAATTATTTTATGAATCCATATTATGAAATCATGAATAAGCGGAGTGGTTGTATAAACCCTTAGATCTTTGTAGATTGAGAATAATTCGCCGTACTGCATATGTAAAGTATCACATGATCTGATCATGAAGATCAAGGAGTGTGGCAAGAGAGTACAGCGTGGACGGACCCCACCCACTCTATGCCAAGCTTTAATATGTAGCAATGTTGCCATGTCAGCATAATTTTGACAGCTTGTAAGGTTTTTCATCCTCAAAGTTTGAAGAGGAAGATGTATAAGGATAAGAAGAAGAGAAGTCTGATTGGTTGAACCTGCTGAGGTTTTGGTATCATTTCTGACCACTAAATGGAGTACATGATAAGATACCATGAACATGTCATCCTTTTCCTTTAGATCCACCAAAATTAAGTGATAAATGATAAATAGTTTCAAAAAGAAAACCGTAAAAACATAATATTACTTTAAATTTGTGGAACACAACTTATTTTTGCTATTTATCCAAAACCTTTATAACTTACAGCATCAAAAGTAATCAAATGTACATAACATTAGTAAACCTCTGTATTTGTTATTTAGTCCGAATAATACATGAAAGGTTTATGGAATTTTCTCTAAAAGTATCATTGTTATAAATTTAAGATGTATTTATACTGTGTATAAAAGTTCAATTATGCCATTGCAATTAATGCAGACTGTTTGCTTTCGCTTACACAAAAGGTAGAAATATTTTGTAAATTGTGACACAGTTTTTCATGTTAGCATGGAGTTGGATTTTGATTTTGAATTTTGGAGCAGCCCTGTTGTTGTTGTTGTTGCCATAAGGCATTTTCAAAAAGACATATTTAGGTCCCTAGAAACATATAATCCGTGTAATAATTTAATCAATAAAGATCTCTAATACCAGGAATGACGAAACTAAAATAGGCATAATCCTCAATCCTTTTTAACAGAGGGAGTAAAGTACAGTATGTCAATATGCCAATGTTGTCAGACATAGTGTTAATTCTGTATTTAGAATGAGAAGGAAGAAACAACTAATTTGTGAGTTAGGAAATGACTGTAATCCCATAGATGTTTCAGTCAGATAGAGGGATCGAATTATGTGAAATCTATTTACATGACTCGATATAAATATTACAAGTTACACCAAAATTTCAGGTTTAGCTTTGACTCTCCAAATTGCATTCTATTGTATGTCACATATTTGTCTGTAATCCCATACTGTAGATGTTTAATCAAGTTACATTGAGGGATAAATCCAATTATTTGTAAATATTGCATGACAAATCATATATTTGTCTGTTATCCCATAGATATTTTAGTCAGATAAAGGGATCAAAATTATGTGAAATTTATTTACATGACTCGATATAAATATTACAAGTTACTACAAAATTTCAGGTTTAGCTTCATCTCTCCAAATTGTGTTCTATTGTATGTGATATATTTGTCTGTAATCCAATAGATGTCTAATCAAGTTAGAAATGACGGATATATCAGATTATTTGAAAATATTGCACAACCAATCGCTATTACAAGTTACCACGGCGACGGAGTACATAGATTTAATATTGCATGACAAATCATATATTTGTCTGTAATCCCATAGATGTTTAATCAAGTTAGATTGAGAGTTATATCTGAAAAATATTGCATGACAAATCATATGTCTGTAATCCCATAGATGTTTTAGTCAGATCTAGTGGGATCGAATTATGTGAAATTTATATACATGACTCGATATAAATATTACAAGTTTAGTCCAAAATTTCAGGTTACGCTTAATACTCTCCAAATTGTGTTCTATTTTATGTCATATATTTGTCTGAAATCCCATAGATGTTTAATCAAGTTAGATTGAGGGATATATATCCAATTATTTGAAAATATTGCACAACCAATCGCTATTACACGTTACCACGGGGATGGAGTACATAGATTTAATATGCAGGGCAAATTTATAAGGATTCTTCAGGTTCTTACCTTTTGGTTTCGGCAGAGCATTATTTTCAGTATCTCCAAAGTGATGAAGTGATGGTGGCGGGGTACATCAATATAATCATTTTGCCTACTTGAGGATATTTAGTGAACAAACAATCTGAATAACAATGTAAACAACTAGTCCTCTGCCAGAAAACCTCCAAAGCCAATTTCAGTCGTCCAAACAGAAATTTGGTTTGTCTTAGACGATCGGATGACCGTTAAGAATTTGTCATGGTTTGGTCACTTTCTATTGTGTTCTATTAATTGTGTAATATGTATACTGTTTGTCTACTAATGTCCATAGATGTGGACGTTAGATACAAGTAGAGGGAATATATATTAGAATCGTGTGTAAATAGTACCTAACTTTTAAAGTTCACTCTAAGTACAGATTTAAGGTATGACCTTTCTTATCATGTTTCATTGTCTGTAAATAAACTATTTAGTGCTCGAGCAATGTTCTCATCATCATTGTTCATTAACCTAGATAGCCTCATACATTGACTAGTTCACTCCAAAACACTCTAATAAGCCAAACATTTTAATTTATAACTCATTTACAAACATTGTAAAATATTTTCTTTCGTGTGGAAGTAGATGTCATTAACATCAGGAAAATGAAACTAGGGGAATGACTTAGCCTAATTGATAACCCCCCACCAGGTCACGCTAAGCTCCCAGGGTTCAAAGACAGCTCTCCAAGTTCAAACACCTTTTTTTTATGGCCGAGGCAAGGGCAGAACAGTCTGCGGAGAAAGAACGTGCCCTCACCACCGACTGAAGGCAGTGAACTACCGTTAACAGCGAGACAAAGGGACACAATGTCATCTAACTCTCTTGTGTCAATATTTTGGTCTGGCGTATATTCTCTCTGGAGGGACTCTCTGTTTGTATAGTGGAATGTAATCAGTACAATATGTTTTTGCTGCTTTCATTTTGTGATTATGGCAAGGTACTAGCAGGTTGGGTGGGATGTGTGCTTGCCATTGATGGAATGACAGCCATGGAGCTCTGGTTGTTTTTTAGTTGGAGGGCAATGGTCCATTAGTTGTTACTACATAAAGTGTTAAGTGGAGGGATTGGATGCAGATAGGGGGTGACTGAGGGCATGGTTCACATGGCTGTCCATGGATTACACTCTTTCTTGAACTGGTAGCTTTATATGTAGAGGCTAAAATAATGGGGTTTGAATAAACTTATTAATTTTGGGACATTCATATAATTTGTCAATTATTCTGTTTTTGCCAGGATTTAGGTAAAGTGGATTACAGTTTAAGAGTGTCTTTAAGGTGTATCATATGTCATTCCATCTGTGCTTTGGCAATGTCTAGTGATAGCTAGTAATAACCTCACTCTGTATTATTTACAGCATGAGGCAAATTGGATTGTACCATTCTGTTTGTAGGTGTATTCTAAAGCTACCTGATATGATGAAAACTTCAATTTGTTTGTGTTTCATTACTCACTGTTCTGTGGTTAAGAATTATCTTTCCTGGTAAATTGAGGTACTACCTACTTTGAAGTGTGGTTTCCCTCCTCAAATTAGCCACAGGGACTTTGCACTCTGTCATGTGGTTGTGGTTAACTCCTTTTTCTCTTATTTTTTATTCATAACCTCTCAGTTCAAAAGTCCTTTGTCATTATCTTTCCTACTGCAAGAATAGGAAGTCCCTCCTAAGTTCACCTTTGAATCACATATGTACAGGCTATTGTTTCAATATCAGCATGTGTCATTGTCCGACTACTCCCAGGAAACCTATTATCAAGGACCTAAGGATTTAGACCAATGTTTTTTATCCTCTCCCACACCCCTCATGTCATAATGTAGCGGTCTTGAATTATTTGTAGCAGCCTCCATGATTAGCATTGCATTTAGAACTCCTAGGGATTGTACAGGTTTACATTCCCTTCAATTGCTTTGTGTAATATGAGAACCAGCAGTTTGATTTGGTCTATTCCATTATTGTATTAGGGATAAAAAAGTTGGTACATTTTGAACAGGAAAGCTGAGGTTGAATGACACATTGTTATTTCCATTGAATAAACAGACAGTTAATTTTACTTTATAGCTTGAAAGCAAAAGAGAGATCTGATATCTTTGAAAGTATTAATGAGGCCATTGGCTCTGGGAAAGAACTTCAAAGAGGTGGAGGACCCATTGGACATTGTCATAGCTGGAAACTTTTAACCAGTCTTGCCCTCTGTAGAGGGTGGGATGATTCAATGGCTTTTATCTCCTATGAATCTACTGCATGTCAAAGTTCAATATATCTTCTGTAGGGGACTATTTCACTAAATAAATTCTTGCCAGGGTTAAGAATGTCAAGAGGGATGGTGGACTAATTACCTACTGTATCTTCTCCAGTTACCTTAACTCTTTGTTTTGAAGCTAAAATTGGTTTTGAAGAATTTATTCAGAATAGAAATTTAATCCATCTATCTTCACAGCTATGTTAAAATTTTATTAAACCTGGGGAATATTTAATGATAATTTGTTTCATTTATTTGTGTTATTATTCAATTACACACTAAGTAAAATCGTAGATCTAACTGAGAGGAGGGGGTCAAGCTTATGGATTGATGGAAGTGGGGTGGGAAGGGGGAGAGACAAAAATGGGAAATGTTTAGCGAATTGGGAAAGTGTTGAAGCTAGCAATCGGTATCTGGAACAGAAAGCGTGACGGGTAAATTGGGATTTGTTTAAATCTACAGTGCTATGGGTGATTAAAGGAGGAGAGAGAGAACAAGGGAGGGGGAGGGGGAGGGGGAGGGGGGAGAAATTTATTTGTTAGCAAAATGCTTTTTGGTATACAACTTCAACAGTGATCTTTTATAATGAAAATGATCTGGAAAAGTGAAGAAGCAGATTGATATCTCGTCTTCCTTTGCTCTTGTAACAGCTGTGTTGACGCCAAATATCTCACGAGTGATTGGGGGGTTGAGCGTGGGGTGGGAGGGGGGGCGGGGGATTGGTGCAAAAGTACTCACAAACAAACCATTCATTGCAATTTGAACAATGTGTGTATAGACAAGGTTAATAGCCAGACTTATCAATCTCTTTTTTTAATTCCATGAACTTGAAGAGAGTATTCACAGGGGCATACAGAAGGGCCATCAATGTGCTTGCATCCTTTCCCTTAATTTTCATGATTCCAACTAGGCCTATACGAGTAGCAGTTCAGGTTCACATGCTTATACGGTACAGACAAAACAAGTGGGATATTAATATATGTACGAACAAATTGCTGGACTATAAAGGACAGATTTTACTTTTAATTCCTACACATTGGCATAACTAGGCCTGGTGTGGCCAGGGAAAAGAGGGGGGCCTTGTTTCACGGTCCAAGATAAAAAAAAACAACGACTGATCCACTGAAGTCGGCCGCAGGCCGGTGAAGCGGCCACTATTGGTATTAAATATGCAGTCATTAGACCAGACAGGCCCATGAGGTCATCTAGAGGTGTCAGATATTAAAAATTACTCACCCAAGCCCAAACCATGGTTGGCCTTGGCAGAATGTGCATCGCCCAAACCATGGTTGGTCTCGGCAGAATAAATTCTCCTAAGTTAGGAAACTGTTTGTACTGTGGGGGCAGGGAGTGGGCCTGTTGCTACCTGCCTGAATTTCACTGCTCCTACATTACATGATTCAGAAAAAAGATATATTGTAACAAAACAGTTGAAGGTTTACAGTCTTGTACAAAGCCAAGGCCTTCTCAGACAATTTCGCAGCAATTGTAGGGCAAAACACCGAGTGTGCCTGGGCTAGTTTCTTGTTTGTGTCATCTTAGATTGCTGCACGTACTTGCAGTTGGAATCATAAAACTGCATCTGCCATCTTGTTTTATTTCCATATGTGAACTGCATTAAATCTCTGTTGAATACAGCCACAATTTTCTGCTTTTTTTCCCAGATTTCAGGTGTTATAATAAAGTGATTTAACTGCAACAGAGTTGGAAAACTTAAGTAATTTAACTGAAGTGGCCACTTGAAAATTGCCTTAATTGCGGCCTTTTGTCCCTATGATCAGATTTATCTAACAGCTTGCATCTACCCTACGAAAAGTCAAGAAAGGTTCAGATCAGGTAATTTTGTACACTAAAAGGTCACCTTATTATTCAGTGTCAAGTACTCTAATCCCTGAACTTAAGTCTGTACATTGCCTTCCTGTGACCTTAACCTTGCCATTCCACCGAAAGAGCTAGGATGTTTCTTTCCCTTCTGCTTGTAAAATGTGAATCTCTCTCTCCCCTAATTGCAATACCAAACATATTATTTACCTTCTCCCATAATAGTTTCTCCCATCTTGATGCTTGTACGCAATGGCTTTGTATATTGTGCTAAGGAGTGGGACTGAGTGCTAGTAGACTATTCCACTTAAATATGGGGATGTGTGTTAATCACAGTCTTTAGTATTACCTATTTGTGATGTGAGGGAACAAGATGTCACAACAATTTGTATAGAGTCAATCAAGTCTCACAGTTGTAGGTCTCTTAGTGTTTAGTATTTAATCCTCCCCTCCCCCCCCCAAAAAAAAATAATAATAATAATAATTGTTAAAAATTTCATGGCAGGATCTTGTTTGGGAGAGAGATATTTGGTAAACTGCATGTCTGTGCTTTATCAACTAAGATATGATTGGAAAGATGTTTCAGTTTGCCTGTTTGATGAATCTTGCATGTAACCAGGGAACGGTTCTGCGAGGAGAGACATGGTAGTTTGGAAACTGTTTAACCATATCTGAGCAGATTCCTTGGTAATTCTATTACAGCAGTTAATAACCGAAAACTTGGGAAACAAATAAAACACTAAGTAAAACACTAAATCAAATTATTCTAGTTGGTCCGTTTCAAAGATTTTGCAGCTCTACATAATTGATAAAAATGTTTCAGTATGTATGCAAATAGAGCAAATCAAGTTTTGCTATTTCCATTTATCCCATAGTGAGGGCGCTATAATAATGACATCACTAGAGTGGCTTTTATGGGAACTCTAGACATCACAGAGCATTATTTAGAAAGACATTGTATTATTTAACATTTTGAAAGTGTTAAGAAAGAGTGCTTTTTACACACTTAGTTTATCACCCCATACATGGAGAGTTTAGTCAGTCTCATGATAATCTGATGCTCATATGAGCTGGTAAGTAGTATCGGGGCATAGTGCTTGTGGTACTCTACCAGACCAGTCAAACTTGTTCTGATGTGAGTGTACTGTGTGTCATTGTCACTAGATAAAAATGATATTATGAGTTAGTGTCACTACAAAGTAAAGTGTGTCGTTAGCCTGAGTAGCTAGATGTGAACATTATAATGACATTATCAGGGAGGGGGGTGGGGGGGTCCTTACCGAGTGATACCCAAGGTTAGTCCAAGAAGCAAGATTTGTAAATTGAAATTATATCACTATGGGTCATGTCACAGTAAATATATGTTTCATGTTAGCCTGAGTAGCTAGAGTGGGAAATCAAAAAGATGGTAGTTTAACTGCAAAGTGATAAATGTTAGTGTTAATAGCTAGATTTGGAAATTAAAATGATCATTACCAAGGAGGGAGTGTCCCTACAAAGTGATACCCAGGGTCAGTGCGAGAAGCAAGATATGTAAAATTGAAATTATATCACCATATGTCGTGTCACTGTAAATGGATGTTTAATGTTAGCCTGAGTGGCTAGAGTTGGAAATTGACATGATATCATAGGGCAGTGTCACTACAAATTGCAATGTTACTTCTTATCACCGAGTCGTTAGATATGGAAAATCAAAATGACATTTATTTAGGTAGAATCAAATACAAAATGATATCTTTCATGTTCATCTGAGTCGCATAGATTTGGAAATTAAAATACATTTTGGTAGTAAGATATTACCTATGTAGCCAGTTGTTACCTAACTTTTCACTCGGGTATTACCTTTAACCGAGTCAGCTGGTCAAGTATGTGCGTGCGTGGGTGTGTGTGTATGTGACATACGAAATGTATGACAACAGGGTTTACAAACTGGTAGTCCCATGGCACAGCTTTTAACTTTGATATCTTTTATTTTCTGGCAAAGGATAAGGTGAGGATAGGGGCAGGGGGAGGGGGGCAGGGGGAGGATATAAGAAAATGCCTCTTTATCACAACACATATAAAGATGGTAGTTGGTCTGTTCCTTTGTAACTATTTTGTGTACATTTTATCTGTTCTTTTGCCACAGAAGTTGTATCCAGTTTTCTTCTTCCAAACTTGGTTTAAATGTCATATAAAACATGAATGCACTGCAATATTTGGTATTCTATTAACTTTGCACTGCCTGTAGTTAGAATATCAAACTTACCTTATCACAGACATAGACCAAATCATGAGTGAAAAATAAACCAAAAGCAACAGCATTTTGTTGTCAAATGTGCATATTTATGATATATCACACCTAATCTAACTTTTACTAGTTTTTTTTAGCTGTTTTGTTCGGAAGGTGACGTGAACTATCAGTGTTCAAGATCAAGATGATATTCCTCATTTATTTGCAGCCTTTTTAAGGAGTTAACTCTGAACTACTTCTTTCTTTTCTTAATGACTGAGACCTTTTCCTGATAAACAGGCAAGAGGTCTCCTCAAATTAAACCCACCACCAATTAGCGGCTACGGCCGTAAAGTGACACAAACTCGCTCCTTGAACTTCTATCACTGCCGCCATCTGATCAGGCTTGACCGCTGCAGACCTTTCTCGGAGCTTTTAAGCTGAAATATTGATTTTTTGCAACCTTTCTTCCAAAGGTGTATGGTTCGTGTAGACCCATTTTTAAGCTGGTATAGTAATAATAGACCTTTCATTCGGTTCAGATAGATCCGAGACCTTTTATCGAACTGTAAGTTACAAATGAATAAAAAGGCCTCATGATCACAGTTCACACGGGATGGCATTTGAGCCGCTAATTGCACCTTCAGTTGTGTAAAGAACATCATCACCTATTATATATTCCCTTGCTAAGATTGGCAATTACAGAGGCATTGGGCTGTACCATTTGCATCAATGATTGTTTTGGAAGGATCCACTTTGCATGGATGGCTTGCAAATTTTACTGTGTATTTTCCCTTAGGATTTACACTTGAGAAAATAAGTGATTTGGACATTTTCAAAATCTTTTTGGGAATAATTAATAAGTTGTATGCTGTTAATTGCTTTAATTTGTCTGAAAATGTCCTTTAATTGACCTAGAAATGGATGTATTAATTTTAAAAACACTCCAGTATCTAATGGACTATCCCAAATTGTTCTCAAATTGTTTGTCAGCAGTCTATGTACGTCTATCTATAATGGAACGTTCCATTATTGCAGCTAATAAAGTTGCTGTTTCTATGGACAGCCAGTCAGAAACTACCATGGAAGGATTAGGTAGCACGTTACATGTTGTTCTCTCTTTCACTGTGTGATTTCACTACAGATATTTATAAAGACCTTACAACTTTATACAGACCACTCCTGACTTAACTTTTGTGCATGGAGGTTATTGAAGGCTTATGGTCGCAGATAAAGTGGGATTGTAGGTTCTTGTATGAGGCCATTGAAAGCAGCTGGGTCTTACTTATATTTATAATGGATATAATATCTTTACCTTCAGGAACTGATAGCTTGACAAGAGTTGTGTGCATGTTGGGAAAGGCTAGTGTAATCAAGCCTTCTCATGGAAATCTCTGCTGAGGATATCAAAGGATGACATTGAGCACAAACTTAAGTTTGATTTGATGTGAAGACTGTTAAAACCTGCTGTTGTCAGTCCAAATTTAGAACACATTAAAGTAATGAGAAATAACCCTGTAAAGAGTTGAGGTTCATCAATCACAATGATTATACTAGTTATATAGTCTAAAACACATTAGGTCAGGTCTTTTGATATAATGCAAATTCAATGGGAAAACTTAAAAAGGCTTTCATGGCCTCGAATGACATGTTTATTGTTACAAGAGCTGGGGTTCATCAATCACAGTGACTAGACTGTTTAGTCTAAAACACATTAGAGTCAGGTCTTTTGATATCATGCAAAAGTCAATGGGAAAACCTAAAAAGACTTTAATGGCCTCAAATGACATGTTTATATCATGTTACAAGAGCTGGGGTTCATCAATCACAGTGACTAGACTATTTAGTCTAAAACACATTAGGTCAGGTCTTTTGATATGATGCAAAAGTCAATGGGAAAACTGAAAAAGACTTTCATGGCCTCAAATGACATGTTAATATCATGTTACAAGGGGGGGGGGGGGGGTT
>JAIPMN010002103.1:0-22995 GCA_020650975.1 Apostichopus californicus | reverse complement strand
GGGGGGGGGGGGGGTTGAGGGTAGCAAAGGAAGTGGAAATGTCACCTTACATCCTTAATACTTCCAATCTGAAGTTTACACTTTTGACCCAGCCATAGGATAACTAAATAATAATAATAATAATAATAATAAGGGAGTTAATAGACATGACCTAATTAACATATATAAATCTAGGCTACGGTGTTTATGACGAATATTGAGGACAGCTTAGTAATCGTCGATCATAAAGTCAAATTGATTTAATAAATGACTTGATCTTGTTTCATGTCATTTAAGTAGTTCAAAACCAAATTCCTTTTCGTACTGCTACACAATTACACGTACGGTACTCGTATATGTCGTCGATACTGTATGGAATTATTTCAGCTTAATGGGTCTGCGCTTGTCATTTCGATACTTTAAAGGTCAAGTTTAGTTCCGATGATTAATTTTGACTCTCTGTGTCCCTCCACGAACCCATCGGCGGGGGTAGTTCTGTACCAGCTTCGATCGTCGTCGTCTCGTCTTCGTGCATCCTACATCCCCAGCGATAAATAGGGAGGATAAAGTTTCTTCCACTGGTTGACTCCCAGATTGAAGAATAATAATGCACTAATATCCTAATTTGTGGGGGAGAGTCTCTTCACAGGGTTTGTGTAAGGTATCAGTCTAGGTCTGGGTAACTGATACCGTTACTCCAACTGGCAACCAATGGATTATGGTTAAGATGCATGAACTTTCCACCAAGGGCTCGGCGTCCCGCCCTAGTTCTGTCACTCCTAACCTACATAGCTGGATGGTTTTTACTGTTAAATTGGGCTCGTGCTCTGGTTTCACCAATGATCCCCATGCTTTTATCAATACCGACCTCCTTTCGCCTGCTTGAAGACCCAGTTAAACTATCAATGCTCTAATTTTGGATCCCCTTGTTCTACTTTTTCTTTCATATCCAAATAAAAAATTCCATATATCTTTTAGTGGTCAAAACTTTTTTTTCCTTTTCACCCACGAATGTTTACTTTATGTGACCAGCCGACTCATTATAGGAAATGGAGACTAACTACGTATTCGTTCCTCTTTCATTTCATATTTTTTTCTCTCTTTTCCGATGTTTACCGATCAGAGTACAGAAAGCGAAAGCAGCATTTATAATTCTGGGAAAAAGGAAAAAAGGAAAGAATTGACTGTTCCAATTATAATCAATAGAAATAGGCCAATTGAATTTTTTTTTTTCCCTTCGAATCACAGTTGATCGTTTTTGTTGTGGTTTTTTTTATTGTCATTGTTGTTCGCCCCCCCCCCCCACTCACATTGAAAGTCATCAAGTACTTTAAAAAAGATCACAGGAAGTTTTTTTTCCTTTCTATACTTGCCGTTGCATCATTCATAGAAATTATTTCAAAGACGGTTTCCGTGAAAGATGCTATCATATATATCGGTCTCTTCACGCAGTTTATCGCATCAAAAAGAATGTTTATTGGTGTGTGAAGAAAATATACCACAATTTTAATCTATTTTTTTCATCATAATTGAAAAGAGAAACAAAATTATGAATTGGGTATGAGTAAAGCAGGCGTGCGCAATTATTAATTTTGTTTTAACTAAAATTTAAAAACAAATTCTTCAACAAACAGTAAAAGCTGAAGCCCGGTTTGTTAGTTTTTCCCAAAGTAAATTTTGAATTTGTGTCAGCGTTTGTATATATAACACTTGGAAAAAGCACAAATTGATTTTATACACATCACAATTAGGTCACAGATAAATTAGGTCACAATTATGTCATAAATAAATACTGTTGGATAGTTTTCCTTAAACTTAGATTCAAGGAACTTATAAAAGGAGAAGCAAAAAACCCAAAACAGAGATGCATTTATGGTGAACAGACCCTCTAAACACAGAGTTAGTAAAACTTCTGATTTCATCTGGGAGAAACCAATTAGGGTTTATGTCTTAATTTTAATACACCAGATGGAAGACTTGAGTAAGTCTGAACATGACTGCATAGCTCATGATATTGTGTCTTTGTTATTTTGTTATGTGTTATTGTGTCATTGTTATTGTGTTATGTCTTATTGTGTCATTTTTATTGTGTTATATGTTATTGTGTTAATTATTACTTTTCTTATGTTATTTTGACACTTATTTTGGTTCTTCTAATTCATGCTGCTAGAACTTTTAAATTGTCTAGTTTGCATGGTGAAATAATGAATGAACATCAGAAGAAAGATGAGTGACATATACATATATTCATCTCCTTCCCTTCAGTGCCATTAGGGTATAAATCAAACATTGCACTAAATGGCAGTCAGCTGTCCCCTGATGTTGAAATCATGTTTCAATGTTAACATTTGCTTTTCGTTTATATATATATACTTTGTTGAGGGGGGGGGGGTGGGGGGGCATT
This sequence comes from Apostichopus californicus, assembly GCA_020650975.1. Lineage (NCBI taxonomy): Eukaryota > Metazoa > Echinodermata > Holothuroidea > Aspidochirotida > Stichopodidae > Apostichopus > Apostichopus californicus. The sequence continues at coordinate 20,612 of JAIPMN010002103.1, read as the reverse complement.
CCAGATACCATTCTCTTGCCATTAAATGGGACTTTAGGACATACTTTTTTCAATGATGAAACTAATCATTTTCTCGTATATGTTTTTTTATCATAGATGCCACATTCGCAAAGTCTTCAGTGTATGTTTTTAGGCTATTGCAATATTAAATATCTGTCTTTCCATGAAGGAATGAAAACATTCTCAGCTGGTAGAGAAAACCAGATCATTCAGGCTTTGTTCTGAAAACAATATTTTCAAACATGTTTTCTTTCTCTCTCTCTGCTGACCCAGCAAGTAGATATATCTCAGACGCAAAATGTCAAAACTCGTTTGATTGACGTAGAAGGTCGTACCACTTTTTTTCTGCTATCCTCTTTATGCCACAACAATATAATTGTACCTACTTTTATAATGGCAGTGTCCACTCGTTCTCAGAAATGTCGATCCCATGAATGAATTCAACTTTTGTATCCCCCTCCTCCTTTGGAATGTCCTGAATTAAGTTAACACGAAACGAGAGACTGCAGTCTAGTTGCCGATGACTACCTACTGAGATAGACAAAGAACATTAATGTTGATGTAAAATCAAACCGTGAAAACCAAATCAGTATTGGTGGTGGGTGATACACATAGCAAAACCACTTTTGAGAAATTAAACAGTCCAAAATGTTAATTTGGACTCCAGTGCATAAATTATCAGAGAAGAAGGAGTATAAGCAACCCATGTAGATTGAAAAACTGGATCCCACACATTTAGGTAGAAAGTGATTCTGTATTGAATGTATCAATATATTGATGAAGACTACTTGTGAAACAGAAGTGAAGACTTTAAGCAAGTCTAAAAATGACATCACTATTGTCATCATTGTACTTGATTTTTATTGTTTTGCTTTTATTTACTTCTTTGTTTCTTGACTTTATAAACCTTATTTTGCTCTGTATGTTGATGGTGAAATTGTTTAGAGGCCGTCCGATTTGTTCATAAATTTAACTCTGCCAAAATATGCCAGAATATGACAGAACTATACTGTTCCCTGCATTGTAGTACTCTGCAGCTTATTCTGCAAGTAGGATGAGGTTAGAGGCCATTTACATGCTGTTAGGATCCAACAAACTGTATTTAACTGTTCCTAAACCATGCTTGAAGACCTATGGTTACAGAAGCTTCGAATACTCTGGGTCTTATCTCTGGAACAAGTTACCAGATCACATTCGAACATGCTATAAACTTTCTACTTTCAAAAGTCTACTTAAGACCCATTTTTTCACTTGTTCTTTTGTAAATTAATTTACTTTCTTTGTAAAGTGCCTTGAGCAGTGACTTTTGTTTACTGATTTGGCGCTATATAAGTCTCATTTATTATTATTATTATTAATGCAGTAACAAAGCAGTTCAACTGGGCTGCTAGGTGACCATCTTGTATGCATTTTTGGCATATTTGGGTCAATACAGATGAAGTTTTGAACATGATCTGTTAATTAATTAATTAATACTGGCATTGCTTTCGTTAACAACACTGTTGTCACTTATCATAACAAAATATGAACATGTGACATTTAAAGACAAAGGAAACTTAACAATTCCACCTCCTGATGACATCATTCAACAAATGGTATAAATTCCACTCTCTTGACTGTTTGACCATGAAATTCAAGATGATGGTTGTGTTTTGAGTCAGTTCTCTCAAGAATAATACAATTAACATTCATCAAAAGAAAAGCAAAAATGTGAATTCAGAAAATGTCATGTGTTGTAGTACATATTACATTATGAAAACCAAACTATAGATGCACCAGTGGGCTGAAAAGTAATTATAAACAATATTAATGTACTATCACATATGAATAAAACATATAAAAGGATGCTAACCAGAGTCATCCTGTACTATGTGGATGCCAAAAAATTACAGGTCTGTCAACAGTCACAGTTTAAAGGAATTGGTCACAACTTTATATCGACCCGCATGAATCAGGACCAAATGAGATGAATCAATTGATTTACACCTTTATGAAGGCCACGCCTATTTCAGATCTGTTTAAATAGAGTTTACCAGGTCAACCCAAGTGCTGGTGGTGATAGTTTTTGTGATGGAACACATAAGCTCAGTTTCTCACCTCCACGTGGGGATCTTGTGCCTTTGCCCTAGTTTTCACAGTCTTTCGCTAATAACCTACTTAAAAATCCAAATAAAGCCCTGTGTTTAGTATGCTATAGTCTACTTTTTGTCCTAATTCAGATAGCTCAGGGATTGGTGGTGGCTGCTAAATAAACCTGACCTCAAAAAAGAAAGCACCAAAGTCTTATCTCGCCCTTCTCCAGCTTACTGATCTGCATAATAAACCTACTTTCTTTGCAGGAATTATGACAATAGTCCTATTTCCCTGTTTTAATTAGGATGTGATATGTTTCTTTGATCCAGTTATTCGTTGGTTCCCTAATTTACAGGGCAAATTAAGGTTGATTTTGCATTAACCTGTTCAAAGCCCCAGAACAAATTGCTTTCCTCAAACGCCAAAATTTCTCTACGATTTTCATCTGAAAGTTGTCTGTGAAATTTTATAAATAATGAATTAGTTCTGTTTCAATCAGGTTTTCTTTTCATTTCTTTTCTTTTCTATTCTTTTCTTTTCCTTTCTATTGTTTTCTTTTCTTTTCCTTTCTATTGTTTTCTTTCTTTTCTTTATTATTTTTTCTTACTTTTTAAAACTTGTTATTTTGTATCTTTTTTTTTTTACTTTGTTAACACCCCCCTTTGATGTGTTATAAATATGTGTGAAAGTAATAAAGTCAATATATTCAGTTGAAATGAAATCATGTGGAATTATATGAATAATTGGTAGGATAGGATATGATGCAAACTCTATCATTAATATGCCTCCCTTTATATAACTGGGCCATGTTTAAGTTAAATGTTTATGAAGAACACACATTTTTACAAAGCTATGTGTTATCTGGGTCGTAGTAATAAAGCAAGGTGCATAGGTTTGCATGTTTGACTGATTTTGTTGCCACAGGGCCAGCTCTTAGTTGGATCTTTAGCCAAAAGTGACTTACTTTGCCAAATAGTTTGAATTGAGTTGAATACAAAGAAAATGTAGGTTTGTAATTTATCAGCCAGTGTAACTTTTCAGATTGACTCCCAAGTCTATAAACACAATAGAATAGTTTGTATGTTGTCTTTGTTCTTTTGTTCTTTGTTCTTCTTTCTGTTCTACCACAATAAAGGAAACGAATTATGCTCGGTCTGTTTGACTGATTTACAAACGGTTTTAAGTTTCAAGAGATGGAAGAAAAATGTTGGATTCACTAGGATATCCTTCACCTCTAACTTACCTGTCTCTACAAAACTACAGCACTAATATTACTCTACCACAGCTAGAAGACTAACCACTGATCTCCACATATAACCAAGCCACTCCCCAGTCAATATCTCTCTTTGTTTTACCAAGTAAATTAGCTGTTAATTGATTGTAATTAATTCTTTGACAGTACTAGACCCTCATGACTTCACAGGTTCGTTTCATATGCAGATAAAATCGAAATGCTTTAATTCTTTAGTACTCATATGAAATGCGTCTGATGGATAAAATTGTAAACTTTTGATTAGCTGGTAGGCTGAAATGTCGGCATAAACATATCTGGTATGGACCGCCTCTTAACTTTTCTAGCAATCTTGAGGGAAATTAGGAGTGTTGAAGTAATGTCTTTTCTTCTACCTCTGAACATGTCTAGTGAGAGGTAAATTAGGACCTTAGTTCTACCTCTTAACAGGTCTAGTAAGAGCTGCATTGGAACCTTCTATTTCTGTCACTTTATGTGTGTAGTAAGAAAGTAACTTAGGACCTTAATTTTCTACAGGTCTCTTAAACATGTCTAGTAAGAAAGTAAATTTAGGATTGCATAATTTGGAGCTTCCAGATTAATGGATTTCTAATACAAACCGGTTTTGATTACTCTAGGCATATGTTTCCAAACACTCGTCAACCAATCAAAGCTAGTGTTCTATCTCAGTATCCTGATCGGTATACCTGACCGTTTGGGACATTATCTGGACCCACTTTTTGGCCCCAAATTTTCTTTTGTCTTGTTGCTTCATTCGTTATGCATGTGCAGGGGATTATACACAGTGGTTCACACGCAGCCCTGTCCCCTCCCAGTAAAACGTCATGCTGCTCTTAAATATCCCAAACAGATCATTGTTGGCAATTTAATGTTTTTATTGTTATTTATCTACTTTCATTTGAATAACAAAAACCTGTTGCAATTGGAAACATAGGAAATTGTTTAGAAAGTTGGAGAAATGATAGAGAATAATTATTTAAAGCAACAAGCACTTACCTTAGAGACAGATTCACATTTGAATGTTTTTTTTAATAATCTCACATGAAAACATGTGGGATATATATATTTGTATCAGCTACCTTCCAGATTTTCTCCATAATTTGGTCTACTTGTCTCAATCCTCTCTCTCTCTATTTTGATCTTTTTGACAAAAAATAAGAACAGATATTAATAGTTTTATCAAGTAGGTATTCCTATTTTGCTCTTTATATGTGTTTGAAGCAACAACAACAACAACAACAAAATGAGAAAATAAATTGGTACAAAACAGATCTATAAAGTTTCCAAAGTGGATGAAATGAAACTAGGTGTAAAGTTCTCTTTATATTTTGACAAAAGCTATTTAAAATTATGTACTATTTTTTAGTGTTGGGGTACGGTTTTAATTTGTTTGGATGAGAAGATCTGTAAGGGACTGTAACATCATCCAGATGTTCATTGTAGTTCCTCATTAGATTTTTACTGGAGCATCCAACGACCATCCTCCATCGGATCTCTGGGAGGTTGCAAGAAGATCGTTTGAAGTGGTCGTGGGTGATTATCCTCCAGTCTCGAGAGTACTCTATCTTGTTTTCTTCCTTGTTCGAGTGCTTCTTCGAATTACACATTGAAGTGCGGCTTGTTAACCCCTTCACTACCCGGGGCAGTGAAGGTATGGGCAAATTCATTGCACTTGAATGCTTTTGGAGACCTCATTTAATGAGATACCTAGTCCAATTTGTTCTTATTGTGGTATAGATAAATAGAACTAAACCCAATTTCCAGCATGAATGGCTTCCAAAACCCAATTTTTGCCCTCATTTACTCCTTATTAGTCATTGTGACCTCTTTTTAAGAATTCCACTTCTACCTAGTACGCCGTCATCAAAAGCTGTTCTAATTTCAAGGGGCTTTACACCTTTCTGCACATGCTCAGTTGAGAGCCATCGCTCTCTTCACACCTTGCCCAAAAAGAAACATGATTAGCCGTCCGGCCTTTTTGTTGCGGCTAAATTCCCCTTCCAGCTATTGCAGTAAGAGGACAGACTGAACCCAAGAGATCAATCCCTTGTTCTTTAGGAAACGAAGCGACCTAATGAGTATTGATAGTAATTTACAACCATTTTCTTTCAAAATAAGTCTCGTCATTCACCCCTTTTTCTTTTTTCTAAGGTCTGATGAAATCGCTTACATAATTGGTATAAATGATTGAGTATTTTTGGAAAATAGGACAGGCAAAATGCAAAGGTAAATAACGTCGGCACAGCATCCTTTTTTGTTCCTTTTTTTTTATTCCTTTTCTCTTGTACATTGCTCTGCGGCATGCAAAACCAATCGCAAGCACGACCTATTGATAGAGTCTGATGGAGGGAAAAAATTAAGGTTTTTAGAGCTCAATAAATACTTAATTCAAAGGACTCTAATTGTAGATCTTCCCTTACAAAGGAAAAGGTAAAAGAAATGAAAAGAAGACCAAGAAAAAGACAGATAGAAGAGAGAAAGAGATGAAGGAAAAAAAAAAAAAAAATAGGACTCCTTTTGTAGTTAGCAGGAAATTAATGGGAGAAATGGATTAATTATTAGGTTGTTGCTATTTGCTTTTAACGGCAACAAATTTAAAGTGGGTCACCTGATTTCAGAGTTGAACGCAGACGGTTCAAGTAAAAAAGTAGACACTAACGTGAAATTAATTGATCGCCAGTTGGATAAATTTGCTCAAAGATCTATTTGACCAAGAAAACTTTCAGGATGATACCATTCTGTTTTGTGGTAAAGAAATATGGCTTCATGATCAGTCAGTCCATTAATTAAGGCGGGGAAGAAAAGAGTGTCCATGACGCATATCTTCTCTTAACACTTTCATGGGTTCTTCTGGTTTGGGGGGTTACCCTTCCCCCCCCCCCCCCACCTTCTTCTAGCTTCTGTCATATCTGTCATACTCTACATCATATGTAGGAATATTGTAGCCAGTTTTGTGTTGAACTTTTGTCACTATGTTTAACTTTGTGGAAAAGAATCATGAAAGGAAATTAGCAATTATGTTTAATGAGTCATTGACCTCACCCTGCATTTATTTAAATCCCCTAAGAAAACAATCTTTAACGAGTTATGCCCACATGAGTTTATGCAAGTATTTATATTTTGAAGCAGAGATATTTTTATAGCTGGTCATGGAGGGTACAATACTTACATTTAGGTGCAGTCGTTGAGGGTACAGTACTTACATTTGGGGTGCAGTCATTCTCAACAAACTTAATTAATTAATTAATTAATGGTGCATTTCAGTGAACAATGTAGACAGGTTCTATCTGATCTCATCGTTTAAACGATTAAGGCTCACAGCTGAAGGGAGCTCAAATAGCTGTCACTACTTGTGATTGTGATCTACAGGTAGAGACCCTCTGCTTCATGGTAATTAAGTTTAATCGAAACAAAAGACAAGTCCTAATTACCAACAATTAATGAGAGCGTAAACAGATGTCACCCTGCTAGGTTTGTCACCTTATGGAACATAGAATGGATTACAGCCAGGCATTATAAAGCTTTGTGTTGGATCAACATTCCCACCGTTGGCTCTATAGCTGTACAATGGCGTTCAGAGTCGTTAAAGAAGAGATATTGTCGTGGAAAGTAATAATATGTGCAACACGAACAATGTAATTAGGCAGAAACTTCAATGGTTTACCTATGAAAGCAATGAAGCATTTTACATGAATTTTGTTGGACACATATTTTCTGTACTGGGTTTAACTGTTACTCTCCAATAAATAACAGTCAAACGTTTCTTCCAACTTGCGTTTTCTTTAAAAGAATCATAAAATTATGTGTAAATATTTCCTGTCTTGATGTTGAATACCTCTCTAACTCTCACTCCTGTATTTATTCATAATTCTTAAAGCAGTAAATTACAGATATCAGATTTATCAGATATTCTGAATAGATGTTAGGGTTTATTTTAATAGCTCTGTCTGTAACAGTTGGATATAGAAACTTTGCTAACAATTCTCTTTTCTCCTTTTCTTTCCATAAATACTGATCTTTCTTTGATCGTACTTAAGTTTGAACTCTTTTAAATCTCTTTTATTCCCCAAGGTTTCATTTCCATACTTGTAACTCCTACATCATGGAGAGGTTTCCTCCACTTGGTGTTTGCCCACCGGTGTTCTTTTGTTAGGCAATTATCTGTAGAAAAATAAGCTTAATGTTTTAAAACCTTGTTACATGAACAACATGTTACAACGTCACACCCCTGTACAGAGTGACAACGAAAAAGTTACGACCCAGACACAAAATACACACAGCTTTAAGACTGTATTCTAGGAATTGTGAAAAAGATGACATATAGCCAGTAAGCACCTATAGCCAGTAAGCACCTATAGCCAGTAAGCACCTATAGCCAGTAAGCACCTATGGCCAGTAAGCACCTATAGCCAGTAAGCACCTATAGCCAGTAAGCACCTATAGCCAGTAAGCACCTATGGCCAGTAAGCACCTATGGCCAGTAAGCACCTTGGGCCAGTAAGCACCTATAGCCAGTAAGCACCTATAGCCAGTAAGCACCTATGGCCAGTAAGCACCTTGGGCCAGTAAGCACCTATAGCCAGTAAGCACCTATAGCCAGTAAGCACCTATAGCCAGTAAGCACCTATGGCCAGTAAGCACCTTGGGCCAGTAAGCACCTATAGCCAGTAAGCACCTATAGCCAGTAAGCACCTATAGCCAGTAAGCACATATAGCCATTAAGCTCCTATGGCCAGTAAGCACCTATGGCCAGTAAGCACCTTGGGCCAGTAAGCACCTATAGCCAGTAAGCACCTATAGCCAGTAAGCACCTATGGCCAGTATTAAAGCAAAGCTGCCCTTCATTATAACACTGAGCAGTCTTGTAGGGTAATGCTGATCCATACTATAGTTTCTAGGCTATCTTACTCATTTCAAAGCAATGTTTATGTTTCCTAGAAGGAACTAACCTTAAAGACTTTTAAATGCAAGCAAAAGATGGATAATGGCATATACCACCAACTAATGCTGGCAGCGTGTGCCTTAAAGACTTGAAGTGCAGCAACATCAGGGTAAAGGACCTATAAAAGGCCTACTGATTGATACTGATCACGTTGAAATCCTTCGAACAACCAAAGAGGAAGTGGGGCAGTGAGGTCACGGTGGTGTGCACACTGCTAGATATATGCCTGTTATTTGGCTGGATGGTTTGGCATTTGATCAAGTTGACATGTGTGTGAGTGTGTGTGTGTGTGCTGTGAACTTGGAATCAACCTAAAGATGAGTTCTGAATTTCAAATTTAGTATGTCATTACACCTTTTAAAGTACAAAAACCCTGTTGTTTTTTTTTTGTAAGGTCAAAGGTAATTTGTCACTAAGAGAGTTACGAAATCAGAAATCCTTTACATAACTCCAAAAGGAAGTATACATATGAGCTTGTATGAATGTTTTACTTTGAAGTAGATCTAACCTGTTGCGTTTTTGCTTTAGATCAAGATCATATAAGGTCAATAGAATTCACAGTTTCAAAACCCTCTAAGCAGTATCTCTCCTAGATGTATGTGGCTATTAATATGATTACAGTGTCACAAGATTTGTTCTCTAAGCTTGACGACATTTGAAGGACATTTTTCTCAACTATTCTGTGAAATAATCCTGTAATTACCACAGGCTCTCTGACAGTCATCTAAATCTTTCAGTGGAGATATTCACAGAGGAGCAGGTGATGAAATTGCCAGCTTTCTACCAGAATTTAAACCCACAAGATCAAGATAACCCACGAGGCATTTAATATATTTGTGTATTAATGCATCCTGCACTTTACATGGACATTGCTTCCTGTGGCCGTCATATACCCGTAGGGTCACTCTCATTAGATATACTCCGAAATGACCTCTGCAATTGGCATTCACCAATACTTTATCAAATACACACAAAAAAAAACAATTAAAATTGAGAATTGTTTGGTAGAGTGCGGACATTCATACATAACATAACGAAGCATCTTTTGTCTTTTAATTCCTACGGCATCGTTAACAGCCAATCGTGAATGGAATGCCACGTTATATAGCATGTAACAGAGTGTATACTTCTGGGAAACGGGGAAACTCCCTCCTCGCCATATTGATCAGGAAGTTGGATTTGTAGAAAAGATAAGAATACATACAGGCTATTAGAGATCTCTCTTGTTTCTTGTCGAAAGGAGTCACTGCCCCAGTTTTTAGTCTCTTTGGCCTAGTTTCAATCTGGCTAACCCAAATTCGGTCACTGTCTTGGCCCAAATCTTCATTTTCTGATCCTCTAACTCCCTTTCTTGGGCCATTCTGTCAATAGTGACCTGGTTTCAAAAAGAATTGCCTTACTTACGGCTTGTACTCTCTTGCTCTACATATTCAAGAGCCCAGACATTTTTTGTTTTTCTCTTTATTTATTTTTTTTCTAATTCTATCTCCCTCCCATCCGCCCTCAAAACTCAAACAAGCTAAAGCCTTTTCTCTCTCTTACATTGGAATGTTTGCACAATGAGATCAGAACCACAGGTAAAGCCTTTTCTTTTGTTTGCCTACCTGGCTCTCCAAGGCAGAAAAATACAGTTCCCTGCCTCATCAGTTAGCCGTTCCTTTTTTTTTTCTTTTTTCTTTCTTTTCTTTCTTTTTTCACCCTTTTCCCTTTCCCTTTTAAACCCCTTATTCCGATACTCTCTGGACAGGCAGATTAGTGTAATATTGTTGTCTCCGGTGTTGTCGAGATCACCTCCCCTCTAGAGGAAGCCAAATAGTGCATTAAACTCCTCAAAAAAGTACATCTCTTCAACTTCAAAGGGGGAAGAAAATAGAAAAAGAAAAAAGAGAGATCGTCAGAGGATGTACTTTGGGACCAAACGGATAAAAGGATAGAACATTACATGATATCTTGGGGGATTATTTTCTAAACTGGATCAGGGAGAGAGATAATTAAAAATCTGGAGCAGACACCCAAGGCGAGAAAAGAATTGTTTACTATCAAAGGGACGAAGGTCAAATAGAAAAAAAGAGAAGGAGAAAAGAAAGGAAAGAAAGATAGAAAAGAAAGGAAGATAAAAAGGAGAAAAGTATGGTCAGGTGTGAAAATGAACTCATGATAAATAGGTAAATGGGATGACAGGGCTTAATTGATGTGTCAATCCAACTTCACCTGAAGGTCGTGAAAATGACATTCGTGGGTGGATCCATGTTGTTATCGTCAGCAGCTACTGTACGATGATATTTTAAATCTAATACATACAAAATAGAATATATCTAGTTTTATTGTTTATCAGTTTTAATAATTATTATGTATTGCTTATTTCTTTCTTGTTTCATTTAAAGCTTAAATTAATTTCCAGCTGCTTTTAATATTTTGTCACAGTGTGGTGTCTCTTTTAATATCGGTTTGTTACGTGTGAATATTTTATGACTAAAATTATATGTAAAATCGTAAAAAATCAATTCCCTTTGATATCCCGGTTGTTCCGTCAGATTCCTGGAAGTAATTGTATAGTGCAGTACTCCGTATAAATGTAATGAATTTTAATAGTAAGCACATACAGTAAATCTGCTCGTTTAAGAGAGTCGGATTAACCTAGTACCCTAATTAACCAATATTATTCGTCTGGCAGAATGATCGTTTCAGCTGTGTTTCTCATAAGTTCAATGTAAAGTAGGTAATTAGGCTTCAATATAATTCTGAGTATAAATATAGACTAAGGATTACATGCTGATATTTGAATCAACATCATTATTGAATTTTGTAAATTAATGCCAAAAAATGGTAACAAAGTTCATGTTCAAGTCTTTGTGCAGAAGACTGTATTTACTGTTCTTTAATTTGAGGCAAAAAGAACCATGTTACAATAATATGTTGCCTGTCCTTGTTATTTTTGGGAATAAGTTTTGTACTATTAAATCATGATAGACACGGAAAAATCGAGATCTTTGGACGTGGACAGTTTGATATCTGTGACTGTTTCCATGATCATCCAAGAATAGAAATTGTAAGCTGCGATCTAAACCATTATGCTAGGGTTACAATTAATTGTGATACTGTTAAAAGTTTGAAATTAGTTTAAGATATCTCGACAAGGATCAAATCATCACTTCCTCTGCGACATTGAATAAAAATTGTTGGTTTATACAATAACTCTGGCAAGTCAAATATACTTTGTGGAGTTTAGAGAGAATTTGCAGTATATACTATTGAACATTAATAGGTGTGTGTTTGCAAATCATGTTCCAGGTGTCATTTACCTAAACATTATCTTACATGGCTCCAGAGATGCTTTTCACACTAAACAAAAAACTCAATCTTCGAAGTGACAAAGAAAAATCTCTTGCCTGTAATCTATTAATACCAGCAGTATAATCTGAATAGCTTTTTGACATCGAATCTATAGTACCTATGATGCTTAGATGGTGAAATCAAACTTTTCTAATGATAGAAACTTTGCTTTCTATCTTGTTATATCATTATCAAGAACATCTAGATTGTGGATGGGCAAGAAAGTGTCCTTGCAAGGCCATTTAGTGAAATTCTGTACCCAATCGGCCAGCCTTGATGCTTGAGGATACATAAGCAACTAATTATGCGGAATGTCAAGATTATAAATTGAAAAGGTAAAATAAAAGTTCTTCATGTGTCTTGTCCATCTGTTACTTTGAAATTTCCTACCACAAGTATAGGACCAAAGCCTCTTTCTAAACTCCCCATAGTATATTATTATTTCAATTCTTTTCTCCGTGTAATAAGGTTCTGCAAGCCACATTTCGAGGGTTATGAAAACCACACAGGCCATAGAAAGTTTTCCAAAGGGCCGATTATGTTCCTAGGTTTTGCACTTTGCCTAACTGTGAGCTGCATTAGCAGTATTGCGCATACTGCAATTCTAAATGGGTTGTTTGAGGACCAGTAGGTGTGTAAGGTTACACTAACTGAACCACTGTTGGTGATAAGAAATGAGTTTATACTAAGAACAGTGCAGTCCATCAACAGGCCAGTTTTAACTAATTAAGACAATTTAGGCATATAAACAGTTCATCAATCTTCAAATGGCCATTGGCAGGGGAAAAAAGGATAGTTATGAATAAATTGTGCAAAAAGGTTTTAAAACATGTTATAGTTATAATTCAGTACTATTGAACTGATCTAATGGTCTGTGTTTATAGACTCAGTAGTCCAGCCGCTTTCATTGATGAGCCTCAGATGTTTAAAAGGTCATTTCTGACAAATTTAAAAGTAGTATAGATTGACTACCTGAACTGATAGCATTTGTTTTTGATGGTCTACAAGTACAACAGATAAAAGAATAACAACTTTCACTAAATTTGAGGGACAAACTTTTTTTATATATTTGATTACTAGGTTTAATAACTCATAGATTAGGAGCCAACAGTTGTAACCACCATACAATCTCTAACTTTGTAAAAAGGTATCCATTCATGTGTGAATAATTCTTAATGTTTCCTAGTGTTTCCATGACATACGTGAGAAATAATGTGAAGTAATATTTAAAAAAAGTGCCCCAAAATATAAAGAGCCAGGGCATGACAATGAAGCAACTTGATCAGGTCTCAAGCCCCAGTCACGTTACCTCGAGACTGTCACCTTGTGATCATGACACCTGTGTCATACCGTACCAGGCATCCATAATGTATTCAACCTTTGAAAGGATATAAATGCTATGTGCCTGGTCATGACCATGAAGCAACTTGATCTGGTCTCAACCCCCAATCACCTTACCTAGAGACTGTCACCTTGTGATCATGACACCTGTGTCATACCGTACCAGCATCCAGAATGTATTCAACCTTTGAAAAGGCATAAATACTACACATGACCTCGGATTTATGGGTTAGTGTGAGATTGATCTCTACTGTTTACTGTGTGTATCTGGAAACGCGTTTACCAGGAAGAGGATGGTATCCAAAAAATACAGGAGATTTGTCGAGCGTTATACAATATTGTCTACTGCTACCAGTCTAACACTTGAGGATACAATGGAGTCTTTTAATGTAGCCAACTGGTCAAGGCTATTCTACTGCACAAGGCTACATCTCACTATTCAGAGCTCAGGAAGAGACACTCTTCAAGTATGAATGATAACCTCTCTCCAAATTGGCTAAGTGTTGAAATCACATCTCCTTTAGAGAAAATGGACTTCCAAATACCTGCAAAGCTTTCACTGGCCAGAATAATACGAAGCATAAACAATAAGTTTGTGCTGTGAAAAATAAAGCCTAACAAAAGATAAAAATAGCTATTTTGTGAAAATATAAGCTTTACATATCTTGTCGACCTCCAGTTGACACTAACATGTGAAAACAATACATTACGTAAGCATGCGTGGGCAATTTGTACATGCACTAAATCCAACTGACGATTCAATAAGAAACATATAAGCAGACTTGTACTTTTGATAAAATACATATAAACAAATTCACAAAAATGTTCACCATTGTGCAAATATAAGAAACAGTTAACACACTTGATTTACTGATTTTGAGAAAATGTTGGAAACCCTTAACAAATTACAAAAGACAGATGGTTCCAATGTCTGTGAAAATATTGAACAAGTTAATCCTGTCAAAAATTGTGAAAAAGTTTGGTTATAATTCTCCCAAGTAGTAGCTATCCATCACATATCTGACCCTTAACCCTTTTAGCACCATTAAAGCAGCATTTTGCGTCCTTTTCTATGGTTTTTCTCAACCTTACTGATTCCACGATTCCATAACGACATACATAACTAGCTTATCTTTTCAAATCTTACTTCAAATGGTGGCATAAAAGTCGAAAAATTTACAACTTTCAACTTTGTTTTTCTCAAAGATATTTTCCGTTGGGATCCAAATAAACCTTTTATGTCGGAGGACACTTTTCTCATTATCTGCAAATGTCCTTAATTACTCGCCAATTTAAGCTTTTGACAGGGAAAAAACTTGGCTAATATCTTAGTTTGCTGTTTTGTGATTGATATATTTAAAAACTTGATGGACTTGTCAAAAAGTGGAAAACGGCGACAATACGCGAAATGCTGCTTCAAGGGTGAATGAAATAAAATCTACCAAGATTGCCTACCATGGACCTCAATGCCATGAGGAAGGATAATCCATCTCTGCAAAGCTATGTGTTATACACAATTTAGGTCTACCTCTTGGAGATTAGTTAATTAAAAACAATTAAACAATAGAGGGCGTCCTAACCAAGAAAACGATGCATTCTGTTGTTGAGAACGCAACAATATGACAAAACAGAATAATGTGAAAGTCATTATGTAGTATAATAACCTCGTTAAATAATAAACAAGACAAAAGCTATGAAGTAAGTAGAATATTAACGAGCATGAATTATTCAGTTTGCTTCAACCTTCTGTCTTAGACATGAAGGACATAAATTTTCATTGCAAATCATAATTGAATTCTATTCAATTTATCAAGAATATCTGAATTGTTCATTAGAAACAGATGTGGGATTATGGAAATCGATAGCATGATGGTTTATAAGGTTGACAAAACTTGTGTGATTGTTGAATTGATGCTAATTATTTGCATGGGTAATATAATAATATTCGTCGTGTGAGAAAACAGCATATTTACTTCGCTCCCCGCTTACCTGTCTCCCCACAACCTTAGCACCGCATTCTACCGTGTCTAGTATGCCCTGGTAATCTTTTAACACTGTGCACCCTCACTGACCCCCAGTGGCCTCCTTCTTATGAGACCACTTCCTTTCCAAAGTGGCCCCTGACGCGACCTCGGGGGGGGGTGGCGGGTATAACCCGCCACCCGCCGAGCTCGCCGAGAAGGAAAAATTTTTTACACTAAGCGGGTCACTCGTAAATATATAAACCAGTAAGTTTTATAGTAACTGATATATATTTACCACAAAGCTAGAACACATTTCCCGGATTTTATTGCAAACCAGATTATATTTGCATTATTGGTTGAAAAAGTTAAAAAGAAAACCATCCCCTTTAACTGCCGGAAAGAATTAAATAGATCCCAATTTCATTTTTGTGGTTTTTGAACATTGTTTTTAATCCTAACATGGTGAAGATGTGAAAGATTTTTAAAAAGTGCAAGCTACTGCAGCAATGGAAATTGCTATTCTTTGATTTTGCATAAAAAAGATCAATGATTCCCTGAATTCTATGCAATAACTTTAAGTTCTTTACACGAATCTTCATAAACATCTTTAGTGAGCCGAATACAATTTACACATTTTTGCATTTTAAGAACCTTTCCCATCGTAAATCTATGCGGCTCGATATCTTTATTACACAAAAGTCATAAATCCTGATGGTAAGATCCCTTCTGCTGTTTTATAAGCTAATTGCAGTAATTTAATGGGAAGTGTTAATTACCAGTGGTAAGATTGGTAGCATCTGTCACAGCCATTTATCATCTTGTTGTGTACAAAGATTACAACATGTTAACTTTGGACTGTAGGACACAAAGTTTTGACACCTGTTCCAGATAATATAGTTTAATTATTGCTTTCTCTTTGACACAAATTAAACCATTTGAATAGTGCTCTGTGGTCAAGAAACCTCCCCCCCCACTCCCCCGAGGTGAAAAGTTCAATCACCTTCGGGGACAAAAAGAAACAGAAAGAGAAAAGTACATTGGTACCGTCCAAAAAGTACAGTCGAATGTTTAATTCATGCTTTGAAAAAGTGCACTCTTTGTTGGCTTTCGTAGAATGTCAACGTACTTTCAGCAATTATCCTTGTTTAATTAATCACCCACAGGCGAGGTAGAGGGAAACAAATAGACTCGGAATTCCTAGAATTGACACAGCTCACAAAAGGGAAACACCTATTGGAATATACTTTTGTGGTTGTCGATCATGACTAAATTTGTTCTGACTTTAATTCCTCCCCCCCCCCCCCCTTTCTTTTTGTTTGGATAGTGAATAAAGTAAAATCAAACACAACATCTTCCGTCATTGAGTTAATAGACGTGGTAAAAGATGAATGATCGTTTATATGCATTTTCAAAGAGGGTTTGAAATAATTTTGGTCCAGAACTGATTGGTTTGTGTATATATGCAGGTTTCCAGATACGTGCGTTCGGAAGGTACGGAAGTGACCGATCCCTTGCAGAGGCGTTTCAACATTGAATTTCGGGCATTGAATTTCACCATTTTTTCACAAAATAAATGGCTCTCCCTCCAACTCCCCCTGCCCCCCCCCCCACCCTGGTACTCCTTTTCTTCTGATCCTAGTGAGTCCACAAGATTAATTCACACTCTGAAGTTGATCACTGTTGCCTTGTCAGATGTATTTTGCGTCCTTCAATATGAACAAGGCTTAACTGCATCTGGCTGTCTAGATTAATACCCTGGTGAAGATCAGCTGCAATAACTTTTAACTTTTTTTGGAAGTCAAAGATCTTGTTAAATTAACAAAAAGTCAAAGGGTTAAACCTTAGAAACAAATTAAACTCAAAAGTATCTAGTTTGATTGAACTTGTTTCATGGTTTTCTCTCCTTTATCATTAATTTTGTGATATAACAGTCATCTCTATATAGCCCCTAATTTAGCAAGCCATTGGAAGTTGCTAACATTTCGTAAACGTAAATTTCGTAGATGTTTCCCTTCCTTCAAATCATTATCAAACACTGAGGCCTTTTTTTTTTCTTTTTTTTTTTCATTAAATTGGAAATAGTGACATCTCAATCAGAGAAAAATACTTTGATGGTTGCAGTAAAAGTTTTTTTGGGGGGGTGGGGGGTGGGGGGTGGGGGGATTTTGAAGATGAGTGACCAGTAATTGTCTGTCCAGTGTAATACTGGTGACCTTTACAGTAATATTTTGCTTTTAATTTTTACTGTTTTACATTCAGACTATGTAATATTTCCATGTAACTGGATATTTCTCGTATGGTTTAAGACATCTATTTGCATAGTGCCACGTGTCTGCTCCTAATTAGCAAAGTTATAAACCATTGCTTCAATTTAGAAAATGTTGTGTCCCACAAACTTTTACCTAAATTTTTTTAAAAAGTGCTTTGGATTTTAGTTTGGTATGAAAAAAAGGAAAAGTATGACATTGATTTTGTAATAATATGAAAGATTTGTTGATGATGAATTGAATGAATTGCTTTATTGATTTATGAGAACAACTTAAGCCCAGAGGCTTATATGCAAATTACATTGGGCCAGTTTCATATCTGTAATTACATCAAAGTTTGAAGGCCTATAAATTGAAAGTTATTTCTAAATCATTTGAAAAGTGACATGTAATGAACATCTTTTGTAATATGTGGTAAAAACAAAAGACAATTTTTGCTCATTATGAGTGAAAAAATATTAAGTCTTTGTCATCCACCAACACAATAGCTAAGCAAACATCCATTCATGCATGGCCTTTTAACTCTGATTTTAACACAAAGACAAACGTGTGTGTTTCACTGCATGCCCTTCAATGCATTGTGTGACCTTCTAGATCGACCACCAGCACGCACCTCTTAATTTTAGCACGCCAAGTTATTTTTTTTAAAAACATACAAGATATTTGTTTTTTAAGGACAATGAAAGCTACAGTTGCACTTCCATGTTTCACATCCAAGAAGAATTGAAACACGCAATCCATTTGAAGTAGCTAATTGATCTCATCTCTCTGTCATGCAACGGCCGAATCCTCACGCAAACTTGATGGGCTGACACGGAATGCAAAATCCTGAATATTGCACGCAATTTACTTTTGTTCACACAAAAGAATCTCCCTTGACACGCAGCTCTTAATGTACAGGTGCACAGGACTATCAGGAAGCAGTTAAAGCCCTGCACGCTATACAGAACCAACACGCTACACCAAACCATCACGCACACTAACAATGGTGACATCAGCAAACCCCGAACCCAACCTTCGGACTCTCCACATGCAAACAAATATTCTTGAATAGAAGTTGATTACAGAGTGGTTAGCCTCAACACGCACACTGAAACTATGCATGCTTCACACTAATCAGCTCGACTGGATAGAAATTATATAAAAAACCCTATTGGTGATATGGAATAGCCTTAGGTCTCCCTAAATTGGAACTGGAAAGTAGGAGATACTGTGCAAGTCATGGATTAGTTCATTGCAGGAATAGGTGGATAGTAAGTAAAACATTTACCACCAAAATATAATGGACTCTGCCAGAGTGACTGTGGCATGATCAGGGCCTGAGGAGCAATTGATTTAGTTTTAGGGATAATGGCTCTTGCTTAAAAAGATAATTCTGGAATTATATCTGAATTTGCTGACAGCAGTTTGTATATTTGCTCAGATCAGTTGCTGTTATCTTAATAGACATTTAACTTTAATTTAGTTGGTAAAAACAGGATGTATTTACAACTCCTACCTTTGTGTGTTAATTTTGTATTGATTTGGTTATGGTTCAAAATTCAAATCTTACATATGTTATCAATAGAATTTAGGGCATGAACCTTAGAGAGGGGAGTGGAGTCAGAAAAGATGGGGAGTGGAAGGGGTAAGAGGGGGAGTGAAAGGGGTAAGAGGGGAGTGGAAGGGGAAAGAGGAGGAGTGGAATGGGGAAAGAGGGGAAGTGGAAGGGGGAAAGAGGGGAAGGGGGGAAGGGTGAAAGAGGGGAGTGTGAGGGAAGCAGCGTGTGAGGTGAGCAGAGGAGAAGGTGAGGAAAAAGGAAGAAAATATGAGAGGCAGGAGGATGAGGAAGCAGGGATAGGTGGAGAGTAAAATGGAGGAGAAGAAGATGAGTGGATATATACTGGATAGAGATTAGTTTGATTGATTCTAGACAAGTCAATTTGTCCATTAGGTGAAATTATGACTATTCTTTCAGTGAATTTTGACCAGTAAAGCTCCTAACATGAGCTGTATTTGAATCCTTTTCAACGCGTACTCCTTATATCTTTTAGAGTGAGTTGTCCCACCAAACTTTACTACATTGTAATTGGAACTGGGGGATATAACATTATAGCAAGTTATCACTTCTGATGAACAATATGAATTAAAACTTTCATTTTCTTCCCCAATACATAAACATAAGATGACAACATGGGTGATTATAGAACACATACAGTGTATTTTCTTGAAGCAGAAGAAGAAGAAGATGCTAAAAATCTCTCCTCTATAAATATGTAGGAGAATGATGAGGGAGGAGTAGGATTGTTAAAGCAGCAGGCTGTATTTGCAGTTCATTAGCTTATGACACAAGTCTATTTCTTCCCTAATCCTTCACTCCTTTATTCATCCTCCCATTCCCTACCCCCCCCCCAATCCCACCCCTCCTCTTCCAGCTATTATATGCCACATATCTCTACTATTATCTAAAAGTTATCTCGAAAAGTCAGAATATGTCTTCCTATTCTTTCTCCTGTTTACAGTGCAGGGCCATGCAGAAGCGGCTCAGTCTGGCTGAAATGCTGAAGGCCAAACTCCTACAAGAACAGAAGGATGCCCAACAATTTATTGCAAAGCTGAAGGTAAGTTGAAGTATTAGAAGACACTTAATCCAGCCGTCCATCGTCATTGGACTGTGTGAAAGAGATTAAACTGTCAGAAACACAACTCCGCAAACAGCTAGAAAGATCTTATTCCATTTGGGAGATAAATCTACACAAAGATCCCTGTCATATACGTTAGAGACGGATGAAGTTTGGGTTTGTGTCCTCCTTAAACACTCAGAGATGATTATTAACCGATGAAGTGTTTTACCAAAATTTTGAAGATCATGTGGTTGCCCATCATGGTGCCCATCATGATCATAGGCTTAATGAGAATGACTTATTAATGGCTTAATAAGAACTGAGAACAGAGGGTTGCATGTCAGTTTAAATGCACCTCTTTTGCTTAGTGGCATGCACTGTTATAAGTTTAATTGTTTTTGCACAAGTGCAGGGAATGATGTGTGTATTAACTGTATGTTTTCTTTGTCAGTACAGTTAAAAATGTGGGAAAGTGTATAAGATTTTTGTAATGGTTATAAGCTCTCCCTGAGGAAGCCCTCAGACTGAGGCTTAAATAGTAAAATAGGTGTTTATAACTTTCGTTATTTGTAACTGATAAAACTATTTACTTCATGACAAGATCTTTCCCACAATTTTGTTGCCTGTGAAGGTATATATATATTTCAAACGGTAATGAATTGGAAATCCAGAACAGTGAAGAAAGTTTCAGCCTCCACGTGGATTCAAACCCAGGCCTCCCGCTATATAAGCGGACGCCCTAACCAACTATGCCATGAACACTGATTTTAAGTCCAGAGATTTCAAAACTAGTAACTAGGGAAGGTCATCATTTCCACTGTAAATTTATATAAATAT
>JAIPMN010002102.1:0-25676 GCA_020650975.1 Apostichopus californicus | reverse complement strand
CCCCCCCCCCCCCCCGCCTCCTACGCCTATGTCTCTCTGACTGTGACATCTTATTTTGCATTAATTTTAATTAAATAATTCTTTGTCGCTTCTGCCAAATGCTTGAAATGAACAAAGTTCGTTGAAATGTTTGGCCTCTTCAGGACATATTTTTGTTTGCTTCCCATGATAGTCGCTCTTGAAACTGATTGGTATAAACTTGGCGAGACAGGAAGCGAATATCAAACTATCCAGGATATTATTATGAGTTTAACAAGAATCTATGCATACAACAGTAATAACCTTTGCGTGATACGTAATGTTTCCTCAATTCATTATAACTACCTTTCAAATCCAAGACATACTGCTAGTTAACTTGACTTTAAAGATATATTAAATATTAATTCATTTCGGTACAGGGTGTAGACACAACACTGCCATCTCTCCAGGTTGTATTTCATTTAACACTTTCAATTTTAAGAAATGACCGTATTGGGAACTGCGGCTCATCGGTTAAAGTGACTGGGTTATAAAGTCTAACACACAGACCCATTAGATCAGTTCCTCAGATGTAACACAAAACTCAATGGGAGAAACATGAAACTTATATATGGTTCCAAGTAACACTTTACAAATGTGTTAAGAAAACAAAACAATTGTCAAGAATAAATGATGTTGAATGTCATCTAAGGAAGCTCTGTTGTTTTGTATAGAAGTTAAAAGACCCTTTTTTGATTGAGTTAATTAGAATTGATATAAGACAATGGTTTAACATTAACATAACAAGGCCTGAACAAAAGGAATCGACATCATCAACCGGTGCTGTGACCGAGTGGATAAAAGCTGTGGTATTTTGAAGCAATGAGGCTGAGAAATCGGGAGGTTCTGGGTTCGATACCCGGCCGGGTCATTATAAGGTGGGTTTTGCATCCAAGAGCAATCTACCATTTTCCCATACGAAATGACTATCTTAATTGAAAAGATTCCAAATTTGTGTTAAAATGTTGAATTGGAAGCCACCCGACATGTAAGTTGTAATCCATAAGCCCTTGCGAGTTTCTCCCACATTTGTGGTTGCTTACACGTCGTATACATAACTGCTGATTATTATTATTATTATTATCGTCGATTTAGTCTTAAAGGAGTATTCCAGCGAGTAATAGCATAATTTAAAGATGGATATTCTGAAAACCAGAAAGAGCTATAGAAACATTTTGATCACTCAGGTTGTTCTTACTTTTTAGACTACAATATATTTAAACAAAAATTCTGACTGACGTCATCCTTTAAAGGGATAATCTAGTGGCATGCAGTGTAACACTTTATCATAATAAAGAGAAAATAATCCACACTGGTTAGCTGTGTATTAACTCACATCTCAAAACATTGTACCTCACCTCAACAAATGGTTGATTGACTTTAACTGAATTTGACACGCCAAGACCTCCATTATTCAAGGGAGTGGATCAAAGCCATGTCATCACGGTAGTCTTTAGTCAACATTGCAACTGATTTGGCATCTAAATGATCCCAATAATCCTTGAGTATAGGGTCTAAGCACAGGTGGGAAAAATGCAGTCCATAGGCAAGCTTTATATTTCCCACCAAAAGGCTTTCAAAGCCCTCTTAATAGTATTTTTCTGTGGCTGAAGTTGATTGCTTAATATTGCTGAAATTTTTCTCAATATTAAGGTATAAAACCACATCTTTGTAGTATTTTGTATCAAGAATATATGAACTTTGTAGAATGTTTCTGGCAACAATGATCATGGATGATGTCATCGGGGCACTTCAGCTGAAAATGCCCTTTGCTCTTTATTATAATTTGTCAATTATTTATCCTCAGAGGAGAAAGAATATTTCTACAAAAACAGATACATTTGGATGAAATTCTAAGAGAACTTTGACAACTAAGCAAAGTTTCCAAAATGTTTCAGGTTTCAACATTTTGAGAATGCAATATGCTTAGTCAAGTTGTCCAAGAGCATTTGCCCAGATGACATCACAGACACCCTACTGTGATCCAACCTCCTGGAGTAGTGGAAGGTTCATGCCAGTCAAAATAGCTTAGATTCGACCGGCCATACCTTGAGTTATGGGCAAGATATTGTGATGTGCTTTTCAACTAGCAGTGTGGAATATTTTTCTCGTAATATAAAGTTTCACGTTGTTTGTCACCAAAAAATCATTTGAATATGTATTGATGTTGGAAGTTTTACTTGATGTGAGGGGTTACAGGTTTATTAAAGGTAATATTTAGGCGACCATATGAAAATGGAGAACTTCTTTAGAGGCCCACCATTTTGGACTCAATACCACACAATAAGTGTGTGTGTTTGTGTGTGGGGGGAGGGGGGTGTCAAATGTCTTATTGATTGTCCCGCTACTAAAAAGGAAGGGGTTTCTTACAGACCTTCCCTTTTGCCAGTAGACGACATTAAACATGGCCTGCATTCACAATCTTTCATTTTGTTGGACCACCAAATATCACAAATGAAAATTTTGTCTGGAATCATCCTTAAATCAGGTCACTTCATAAATCCATTTTTACATTCGTTATAAAGGGTAGCTGGAGCAAAATAACAGATCATAAGTGAGTATCTTCCACACAATCAAGACTGGTGGTGTTTTTGTTCTGTTGAAATGAAGAAAAGAAAAAGTTAACCAGTTTTAAAATGTTAAAAATGGGACAAATTTGTTGGGATTCATTTTATTAATAAAAAGGGGGGGGGTGGTGGAGATGGGGTATGTGGGATAGACTTGAAGGGGATGGAAATGAAAGGAAGGGGGCAGAAGGGGTGTGAGGTTCCTCATCTAACCAGTTTGAGATCTAAGTCTGACTAGTGCGAGTTCTAGAACTGACTGGTCAGGTTCTAGAACCTAACCGGTTTTTGGCTCCAGATTTAACCGGTCGGGGGGGGGGGTGGGGGGATAGAGATAACATAACCTAGAAATGGGTAATAAACGTTTTTCTCTGTTCCTTTTTAACTTTGGACTGACTAGAAATGAATGATTCTGAAGCATGCACTTACCAAACGTAAATAAAACTTGAAATGGGGGCAAGGATTAACTTGTTGTGAGTCATGCAAAAAAAACAGAAAGTTAAACAAGAGTTGTCAGATGAAATCAAAAGTATATGAGTTTTAAATTAAACATGAAGTTACACAGCAAACAAAAAGTTAATTGCATATATGTTATCATCCTTTGAGTTGTCATATCTCACAGGAAAACTGATTTACAGTAACTCCCAAAGTTAGAACACTACCAAAAAAAAGTCATCTCTGAGGGCTTAAAGAATTGTGATTTGACTATAATGCAGTAGATATTTTCCTAATTCACTCTCAGATGTCATACTTAAAGAGACCCCCACCCCCCCCCGAAATATTGCATAAATTAATAAATAAGAAGGCCCACATTCCCTTTTGTCTACAGCCCTGTCATATTTTATAAGTATAATTATAAATATGATAATTCAAAAAAGACCACATAACAGGAAGAAGGGCTTAAAAGAGCTGTAAATCCAAAATAAAATCTGGAAAAAAAAAACTTTCTCTATGAAACAGTTATCAGATTCATGTATATTCTATCTTAATTTTGTTTCTAAATTTGATAAAATGATTATTCAATGAATATTTAACTATTTTAATATTCATAAATAAGCTTATGTGGGGAAAAAAACCTTTTCATTTTTCCCAAATTTGAAGAAGGAGCATCAATCATTCTGCCAAAATGTTGTATTTTTTCATAAACTTAAATTAAATCCAAATTAATTTTTTTATAATTTTTTTAAAGTTGTGTGAATTGACATTGAATATAAATAACTGTCAACTGATTATACATTTTCAGCTATAAAAATTGGAAAAGTTTACATATAGTTGCTATAGAAAGACAGAGACTTTTATGAGATTTTAAAAGATAAATTTGCAGCTTACATCCAAGAGAGGCTATACACAATGAATAGAGGTGAAATCACACAGTTCCAGTTGAAGCACGTTTCAATCGAGTCTGTAAGTTGTGAGTAAAACAAAATAATACAAACAAAAATGGAAAAATGAAAAAAAAAGAAGAGGAAGAAAATAATGCTGATTATTAAAAGCAAAGAAAAATATGAATATTTGCATTATTACTTTATAAAAGGAAACATGCTGTTCAATACATGAGAACTCAAATATGCATATGTTAATACAAGCTATATCAGAAAAATGAACAGATTGCCTCATGAATTCAGCTTGATAAAACATCCAATATTTCCTCTCGTTTTTTTAAACACTTTTGCATTCAGTAATTATGATTTGCATCATCTGTAAGACTCAAGTGTAAAATTGTCTGAGCAAATATGCAGAATAGCCGGACGTTACAAAATGCAGTGACGAATTCAGAATTTGGTCAGCGACAAACTCGACTGCTGCCAACAGGCATTGCCAAAATAAAATCAATTTGCTAGTTGAAGAAAAGAAAATGTTTCAAAAATGTTACTACAAATGGGGGAGAGAGAGCCAAGACCTACCCTCTGATGACATGTTTCATCATGAATGTTCATGTTAAATGTTAAATGTTATGTTAAATGTTCATGTTTGGGTTAGTTTTATGTTTCTGGCAACAACAGACAACAATAACAACTACACTGTAGATGAAATGGAAGAAATGAAATACTTGTTCTTCTTTATATTATGTAAACTTATTTGTTAACAGAAGGAAAAGGAGGTTCTCTAGTCCAAATTAACATTTCTCATGAATCTCAAAAATGGAACAAATTCTACAAATTAAGGAAATCATATGCAGCCATCAACCTTCAACGGCAAATGAATAAAATGATCAAAAAGAGATCAAATACCTCAAATGTGTGACACACTTTTTCCTAAAAATATCTAGATACATTTCATGAGGGTTAACCTGATATGAATCTTGCACATTTTAGGAAGTCTTTTGTGACTGATGAGTGCAATGAAAGTTGTAAACGATGCGAGCATACCACATTTTAAAACGAGACATCACTAACATCAGGAATAATGAAATGTAAGGCTGTAATGTAAGGCTGTCGTCCATTGTTGATGATGATGATGATGATATAACCGAATGAATGAATGCACAAGCAGAGAATACAGTTGGCAAAAGTAACCTGGCAACAACCATATCTAATACTAGGCAAAAGGTAATAAGATGGGAATTTCAAAAAGCACAAGGCAAATTATCTTTTTCTTCTCCACAGGTGTTGCATTTTAGATCACAAAATGAAACCTTGTACACACTGGAATTGATTTCAAGTTAATTCTTTGGTGTATGCATAACTTCTCGTACCCCCCCCCCCATCCCCCCCTCAAAAGTACATATAATATTCAAATTTGTATTAAATATGACAAAATATGCAATTTTTGAGTCAGTAAGTGCAAACTGTGCCAGAGTACTTAATAGTGGAGCAGTGCAAAGTATAAGGTTACATATTGTATTTCCTTTGTCATGCAAAAGTGAGTGTAAATAGCTCATTGTTTAGTATGTTTACATCTCATTGTTTACATCTGAACCCCTCTCACCCCTCCAAACCCAACCCATCATTAATCCACACTTCCCCCTTTTTCTAAAATCAGTGTAAGAGGCCCTGAAAAAACTGTGAATGGAATGTAAGATTTTGTTTTTACTGACTGATCAAGCCAACTTCTTTCTTTCAAACCCCACCCCCATCCCCACCCCCTTTAAAACCCATCAAGAAAGAAATTCCAAAAAGCTGACCTAAATAAGTGTGTGTGCAGGCAATGCATATTGTATAAAGCCAAGGTACAAGGATAAGACAGTTTAGGTGTTTGTTCCAACACAGAATGACTGATAACTGAACAGTTAGTGTTTTCCCCCACTGGCAATCAGCAGTGTGCGAAGGTTTACGACTAGACTACAGTTTTAAGAAATGTACCCAAATCACAGGAAAGTCATTTTGCGGTGACCTTAGAGAGAACTGGTCATTCAAAGCAAACAGTCGTTGTGTGCTAGGCAGGGTGGGGATGGGGTGGGGTTCAGTTGTAAAACCATGGATCTTCACGACTATCTAAAACCTGACCACGACGGTTGAGTTGAGTTGGATGGCTTTGGTCAGGGCGGCTCGCATTTAAGAAAGATCACCAGCAAGGAGAACATTTCCTCAAAACGCAGCACCCATTTGTCTTTACTAAAGGTTGCAGGGATGGATCCAATACTTTATATAAGAGGGAAGGGGGTGGCCCTAAAGCCATGTATAGTGGAGGGTTCTGGGAACATCCTCCCATGAAAAAATTAAAATTGTGTTACTAACTACATATTACCCCTTCCCCTAAGATCCCTGTCTGGATCAATAATGTAAAGAGAGAGATAAAAGAAAGGTCATTTCACTTTACATGAGGAAGTTTAATATTTTGCATCCATATCAATATTTTAGCCATTTTTTCCCCATTTGTTTTGGAAATGATACTTGACATTCAATCATAAAAAAAAACAGAAATGAGATGATATCTCTACAACCTTTCTAAAACTCCTACGCAGATTCCCAGAGCAACTTTTGACAGGATAAAAGGGAACATTAGACTAATGTTCAGGAAAGAATTCTGCTGACTTCTAGGAGACTCTGCCCACGCATTTTTGTCAGTTTTTGTAACTTTTGGTTTTTATCGTCGAGGAAATGTATTTGCAAGTGGTTAACTATTTCAAGAGGGCAGTAAATAGAATATTAAGCGTTGAGATATGTCCCTGCAGTTTATTTGTGCAGATATATACAACCACCGCCTTCTCTTTTTGTTTGAAGAAAGGGACGTCTGCATGAGGAAGTGACATAATCCAGACTACGAAATTGTGTAATACATATATTATATATGTATTATTGTATAATATTGTAAGGTAAACAGTTTAATGCTAATGGCTGCAAATTTCAAAACTGTATTTTCACTTCTGGACATGATTAATATCAAGTTTAATAGTCCAAAAGTGTAATGCAGTGAATAATTCAGTGTGCCAAATTTTGTGCAGCAGTCTTGAACGCTCTAAACTCTGTCTCACATAGAAATAGTATGTTTACTGTGTAAAAAAACTGCACACTCGTATAGCATGGTTTGCCCATTTTACGTAGATGTTTGCGATGCGGTACGGGAAAAATTGTGCTCTCTTTATGTCCCATAAACAATTCCACGAGTGACTTGTTTTGTCCGCAGTGATGTAATTAGCAGGTAAGATGCCGTTATATATGCAGGGTAGGCGAAATATTAAATTTTATTTCGACCACAAGGGTTAAAGTCTTACAGAAATGTTGAATGTTTCTTCATGAAAATGACAGATTTTGTGAAGATTTCAATCCTCTGTTGTGACATTTTTTGGTGCAGAAAACTGCTGACAATATTATTTCTGGTTCCACTGAATGCTAACACTGAGAGAAAAAAAATTGCATAATATGATCACATGCAGATGCCATAAGTGAGGGATGCATAGTTGTGAGTGAAAAAAAGGAAAAAAGAAATAAAAAACACCCAAATAAAATGATAGGCGGCCTGCACACTCTGGAAGGGAGGACTTGCAGAGGAGGACTGTGCAGGTCAGGATAAGTAAAGATTTGATTCTGTTAGAGGTTGGAAGTTTCTTTTCACTGATCTAGAGTTTACACATTAATGGCGTCAAACACGATCCACCAGAAGAGTTACACTCACTAGAAACTTGTGTATAAGTAAGTTGGCCTGACGTTTCGATCCTAGCAGGATTTTCTTCAAAGGCTAAATGACAAGTAACAGTAACAGAAGGGACAAAAACACGCACAGAATACAGACAGGTTAATGAGCATGGTGAACACAAATAGATAGATGTAAGGGGATAAGTAGACACTTGATAAGTAGATCACTAGAAACTTGTTAACATTAATGAACATAAAACGAGATGTTTGATGTTACAAAATTTGATTTTGTGTTTTGGTTGTATTGTTTGTAACAATTTAAAGGTGGCTTGATATGGCAAAAAAACAAAACAGACATATTCCACGTTTACCCAAAGACCCTGAACCAGGAGAGAAGAAAAAGAAAATGTTAGATGACCCCGAAGCTGTGATTACAGGTGAATGAAATTTCTGAAACAATTTTTAAGAGAATCACATCGGATTTACTTGACAAAAAGGAAGCACATGACGAGATGACTAATCACAAAATCAAATTCAATTTTTCAAAGTTATGTTGCCATAAATGAATTTAAAACTTCCTTCACCTATGCATTGTTCTTTATCAGGCCACGGGGGAACAAGCCTCATCTTGGGAGGCACACAAATTTTTCAAGGAATGCCTGATGTGTCAACCCCCCCCCACCCCCATCCAGCACCAATTAAATGGTGGATTCAGGCACAAAAAAAAATTGTTGATATGTTGTAGACCATCTAAACCTGGGGTGGGCAACCTACGGCCCGTGAGCCACATGCGGCTTGCCAGTGCTTTTTGCGGCCCGTGAGATGGCTCAAGAAAAAGAAAGAAAATCAATCTATTTTACATCATCACAAAAACGAGCTAGCTGCTTAGAATTTATCGACACTAATGATGCTGTCAGGTAGGCCTATTTTCCCGATTAATTATCAACTGTACTGTATTGACATTATGTTTTTGTGAATACAGATTAAGTACACATCCATTGCTTGAAAGCCCTCGGAATCAAAGGTTTGAAATCAACAGCAGGTCGTTTGGTTAGGTGCGGCCCAGTCAATTTTTCACTCTTTATATCTGGCCCATCCATTCAAAAAGGTTGCCCACCCCTGATCTAAACACACTGCTACCAGTCCAGGCTGTATTATAACTTTTAATTTCGAGAAACGACCCTTTAAACAAGTCAGGTTCATTCATGAAAGTGACTGAATACTTAGTCTAATATGCAGGTCATGAGGTCAGTTCCTCAGATGGACAAAAAACTCAAAAGTTAAAACATTAAGTCTCTATGGCCTCAAGTGACACGTTTACAATAAATTACAAATTTTTTTTTTTTTTTATTTGGTGATAATGATGTCATGCAGTGTCTATGGGATTTTGTGATCATCATCACACAGATTCCTTAAGATTTGCCTTAAGCAAGGAATAAAACTAACAAAAATATCATCTTTTCCACAGGGGACAGTTAATACAAAGTTGTTGAGATTCACTTCTGAATCTTGCATATTTAAAGTAGTATATCCCATCAATATTAGTAAACACACCAAACTGATCTCTCGCAGAAAAATACTTCGACACTTGATGAAAAAACTATATCATCATATGTTGAAATATTTAACACTTGTTATATGTGGACTAGTGATGATTATTGGCCATTCATTATTCAACTGAATATAATTTATTTTCAAACAAAAGCAGATTCATTGAATAAAATCACAAAACTATGCCAAGAATAGGTTCTTCAAAAATATATATTAACAAAATGAGTCAAAAAAAAAGAAAGAAGAATGATAAAAATAAAGTAACAATGAATGAAGTACTTAATAAAGTAAAGAACAAGACCATGATGATAATGTTAATCCTGGATAGCTGTTAGTCATGCACTAGTAGGTAGGTGAGTCCGTTTTTTTAATTAATGTCCATTAACGTTCAACAAAAGGAGGTCAAGTTGCTCGGACTCTGCGCACGGATAAGAAGGAAAAGTTCCTACAAGAATCAAAATAATAACATCGTCTCTCATTTTGGACAGATTTATCGAGAAAGAAAACAAGGTATGTCTGTACGCATCGTTAACTGTTTGTTGAAAGTTCTTGCTTTTTCCTTTTTTTTGTCCTGTTTGATTATACAAAAACCCGAAGATTGATTGATAGTATAAACTATTCTGATGTTAGTGGCAGGCAATGGCATGCAGAAGAAGGAGAAGGAGGGGCACAGAATGACTACACCAGTGTTACAAGTCGAGAACCACAACCGGGTGAGTCTGGACTCACTTCTGATTTGGAATTTCCCTCTGTATCGTGGACGATCCTGCTGGTTATTGCCGACACCCAGGCCTGCATTTCCTCTGGTGTATATGCCTGCCCAAATGGATGGAAAGAAAATTTGGAAATGCTCATCACTGAGATTTGTTGAAAGGGGGGGGGGCAGGGGAGGGTAAAGGAGGGACGGTACGTTTGAGGGTGCGGAATATGACTGCCATATGGGTGTTATTACTCTGTCTGAGACTTGTCGAAGGGGGTGGGCAGGGGAGGGTAAAGGAGGGCGGGTACATTTGAGGGTGCAGAATATGACTGCCATATGGGTGTTATTACTCTGTCTTAGGGGAGGGTAAAGGAGAGGAGGGTACGTTTGAGGGTGCGGAATATTACTGCCATATGGGTGTTATTACTCTGTCTGAGATTTGTTGAAGGGCGTGGGCAGGGGAGGGTAAAGGAGGGAGGGTACATTTGAGGGTGCTGAATATGTCTGCCATATGGGTGTTATTACTTTGTCTGAGATTTGCAGGAAAGGGTGGGCATGGGAGGGGGGAGGGAGGGAGGTTAGGTTTGACTGTGTCGAATATGCCTACCAAATGTTCAAAAATTTGGAAATGGTAGCATTCTGTCTGTTAATTGTAAGGGGGCTATAGGCAATGGGGGGAGGCCAGAGGGTGGGTTGGTAGGGGAGGGGATGAGTGAGGGAGGGGAAGGGGGAGGTTGAGGCTAGGCAACAATTTGCAAGTTCATTTACAGAACAGACTTTACTGACTACAGTTTTGAGTTCACTGACGAGAAGTTCAATTCGTAATGATAAGGCAGAGCAAAAAATTATTATTTTTATTGACTAGAAAGGTAGAGAGGAGAACATTATAGCATTATAATCCAAAGTCCAACTTAATAGGAATCATGTAAACAGCAATTTGACAGTTTTTGAATCCAAAGTTTGAAAATGTATTCATTAGCAAGAAAACTATATCTTTCGGTAGAGAGATTCCAATTTCTAAGTTTAAGAGATACGAATTATCGATTTGGACAAGAAGCTAGAGCAGATTTGGCCTAAAATCGTGACCATGAAAGTTTAACATATTCAACAGTGAACAAACTGAATTTGAGTTTACATACACGGAGACATGAACTGTGCTTGACTCTATATTTTCACCTAGAGTATGGAATATCAACATCAGATATTTCTGCCTCAAACAATAGACATTAGAATGGATAAACTTCTAAAATAAGACGGGGAAAAAATATGAGCTATGGACTAGATGATCTTACCTGTACAAAAAATGTTCTAGCAAAACAATTGATTTCAAATAGGTTGTCTCTTTGAAGAGCAGACCTGCGGGAGAAAAACGGAAAGTGACTTTTAGTCGTCTCTTTGTTTCTGTAAAGTCGTACTTTTACTTCCACAGTTTTCATTTTCTTCTTCCTGATAGTGACTGGCTATTAATTAATCAGAACATACCTCTAATGATCTGGTTACTCCGTGGCTTTGTCAGTAAGAAAATGAACTTGAAACATTGTGCGGAGAGAAAAGAGGTTTTTTGATAAAACTTTGATAGAACTTTGTGAGACTACCAGTATGTTCATTTCAAGATGTACAACAGTGTAGTATGCAAACACTCGTTAACTACCATTCAAACATTGTGATTTAAGTTTACGTTAAAGTCAAATATGTCTTAGTTTACTATGTGCTTTAAGGCCAAATATTCGTCAAAATGAACAGTAGAACCGAAGAGTAAGCAGAAAGTCCGCAATGATACTTATCTGCTTCAAGCAGCAACTTGTCCACATGAAGAACTTAAAATATTGACTTGTTTTCATAAGACTTTAGAATTGTGATCAGAAATATTGACCTCGGGGATACAAAACCATATAATAAACAGTACTATCAAGTCCTACCTCAGACTTAGTCCTTTAATCATTTTTGTGCTTCATCAGAAGTCACGGTAACTTGAATACAGCAAAACCAAGAATCACAGAATTTTATTACAGCCTCTACGGCCAAAAAACAAACTTTTAAAGTTCAAGTACAAAGTCTGGAAACATTATGTTTTTGGAATGCAGCTACACTGCCAGTTTCATTTTTGAAGTTGAAAAATTTGAATTTTTTATGGAACTTAGCCAATTTTTCTTTTCAAAGCAATACATTTTTGTTGGGTTTGGGGAAAGGAAGTAGACATTCCTACAACATTTTTGATATTACAAATATTAAAATATTACATTTATGAAAGTAAGCAAAACAGCACTGAGCTTTGAATAAATGAATTCTTCGTTAAGTTCAAGTTTGCTATAATTATTTAAGAAGACTTTCTCAGAGAAGAAAAATATGGGCGCTGATGTGGAATTGTTTCTTGCCTTCTCCAGTTATTCAAATTTGTCTAGGTAGTCTATTGTTCCTTTCATAAGCTTGGTTTGGGTAAAGTTACAATGTCAATTTTCAAATATCCTTTCTATATTTATTAAACAGAAAAGGCTTATTAATTTTTTATATAGAACTTATAAATAAATGGAGGGAAAACCCCTCCCCCCCAAGAATCACGTCCACACGTCAATTCACACAAGCCTAGATTTTGGCAAAGTAGGAACATTTTGAGACAATTCAGTCTATTTTTTCTTGAAATGTCACTGTAAGTAAAGGTAAAAAACAGAAACTGTTCAAGAATTTAACATACATGTTGAAAGAAGCAGTGAAATATTTTTTTGTCCAACAAAAAAAATCAGGATCTTTTCTGATATATGAATCATAATAACTGAATCAGAACTTGGAATAGTCCTTACCATTGTCCTGAGACCTTACAATTCGATATTTCTGAAAGTGCTATGGTCCTAATGGGGACTTTGTCCTGTTAAAGAAAGAAAAAGAAAGGTTCGTTAAGTAAAGCTACGTTTCCTGAAATATGTCACGGTTTAAATGTGGAGGATGGCCCTTCAAATCAGACCCTGGTTTACGGACGGGGTCAAAGTTTAAGGAGACACAAAGCCTCACAATTTGTTAAATATTCTGTAGATTTTTTAAGTGATCAACAATGATCTGGTCCTCGCTCTCCACTATGAAGTTCATTTCAATCTGTATTCAACAGATGTTCGAATGCCTGCAAGGTTTTCAGACCCTGACCTCTGTTGACCTCAAGTGAACTTTGACCTCCACCAATTTCTATAAGGTCATTGTACTCACTAATGTGCATATCTTACATACAACAGTTGAAGTTTATGCCAATCTATCCTTTTGCAGATTATTCATTCTTGTTTACAATATTTGCAGGCTTTGACCTCAGTTGACCTCTTTTGACCTCCAAAGAAAACAAACTGGGTTTCATCCTTACTTTGTATAAAGTTGCTTCATATTTGTGCAGCAGTGTGACAGATTATCTTATTAATTACTCAGTGAAAGCCAAGCTTTCCCTCAGAAACTGAATAAGCAACCCCTACGAAAAAAACCTGGGGGACATGTTCCTCCCCAAAAAACAGGTGAAAACCTGTGATTAACCCTGAAAACCCAAGGGATTTTGCATGAAAATTTGTGATTATGACACACATTTGCAAGTTTTCATGCTTTGTCACATATTGTCACAGGTTTTTTGAGGAAAATGTGTGGAAATCCTAGAATGCAGGTTGAATCTGTGACAACCTGTAGCAAGAAATCTGATACGTGAAAATGCTAACTCTAGGAAACAAATTTCGTGTGACACAGAATGTTCAAAGATATATATACATTTTTTATTTCCGTTGAGTTGGATTGTAACAGGTTTTCCACAGGTTGTAAACACATATTATCAGGCTTTGTAACGTGTGTCAGAGGCCACAGGTTTTTCACACATTTTCCAGACAAAAGTGAAAACACATGCAAGCAAGTGGTTTCACCTGTGAAATTTGTTCCAAAACCACAGGTTTACCACGCCCTGTGTTTATGCAAGCTTTTGTTTCTGTTTGTTTTGTTTTACTTTGTTTTTGGAATTTGCCACAGTTTTCTTTTTCTCGTTAAGGATGTACTGGCTTGCCTTTCGTTCATTTGACCTTTAAAGGTCTCTGTTCACAATTGAAGGGAAAATTTTTCTCGACGAAGCCTAGCGAGCAGTCTAAGATTGATATTTAGAACAAACAATTACCATGTGGGGATGACATGAAAGTTATGGCCATATTTTTCCTGTTAGACAATGCTGATGTCTTTCATTTCACCACAAAGGTCTTATTATCTTTGTGAAAGACAACCTCAAATGCATTATCTCGTTTTTTACAACGCAGAATGAATGTAGTCGGTGTAATTACAATGCAAATCTTACCATTTTACTTTTGCTTTCACTTAGTTATAACTTATAAGGTTAACTCTATCCATGAAATATACAACATTTCTATATTGTTGATGTGGTATCTGTTGTGGATTTCCTTTACAAATGTCTTACCGTCTAGTTCAGTAGTATTTCCCAAGGGTTAGGAAGCCGAGAGAAGCTCCCATCTGTTTGATGATCGTGATTAAACACAGGCTATAAATAAATAAGCTTTCTCTTTTCAATGAGACATCAGAGAATTACGGGGAACGAGTGTCATCGTCACACTCATAACTGCTGTTGGGACCACCAGTTAACGAACCTTTGACGGATGGGAGGGTACCTCAGCAGCTGACCAATTTCTCAAATACTGAGGGAGGTGAAGGCATCCTATTCCTCATCACCGTAGTACAGCTCATGGTGAACGAAGGACGTTGCTTAGAACCATTAAAGGGTGTGAAGACTCGCGCAAAAGGAAACGTCTAATGTCGGTAATTTGACCTAGTTTCAAATGAGGTGTAACAGAAGTGTTCAACACCACCATTGCTCCCAGAAAATACACACACAGCTTGCTACCGTTGGTAATCAGACACTAGTGTACAGTCAGTACATACAGCTGCGGTCAATACCCACAGCACAGTATACAAACGATACAGCGATGGACATCTCAGGTCCAGCTAAAGATAACAATTAAAGTATCAGGTTTCATTACTGTCTGCATTTTGTAGCGACAAGAACAAAACGTCACTTGCAAGCAACATAAAGTTAACTTTTTCAGATGGCGGCACGCGGTTTGGGGCGAGTCTTCATTGCCTTTAAAAGAACAGAACATAGCCCCAGTTCCAAGTTTGAAAACCATCAATACCAAATCCAGGGAAGACTCCTCTTAACAATGGCACAAAGCAGCAATTTAGAACAGATCAAGGCAATTTATTTTTTTATTTAGAACCTAATGATTGGGTGGAGGGGGGGGGTGAGGGGGCAGACACATTAACCTCTATACCACATCTTCAACTAAAAAAAAAACATTGAAATTTCGAATCTGAATGAAAATCGTTACTGCTGGTAAGATATAAATCCTGATAGAAGTGATACTCACATTTTCTGACTTGAAGTATGAAACACCATGCTCAGTTAGAGCAAAGTACCTTCTCTTCCAGTTTTTCCTCTACGAACAAACAAAAGCCCAAGAAAACAAGTAACAGTAAGGTATGGAAAAGTATCAAAATGTGGCGATAAAGGGGAGAAAAATGTCATGACAAATATGAGAACTGCGGTATTGTAAAACAGACATTGTACTACTACAAGACATCAAATATTGGGAGAAATTCTGTAATTCAAAATTTCATTATCGTTCTCTACAAGTGTGCTTGCTTATCGGATAACAAAGCATGAAATTTATGAACTGCCTTACCCCTCCTGTTACCCACCCTCTTCCTCTCCTCTCCTCCATCCTCTTCTCCTCCTCCAACTAAACTTTCATTGATGATGATATTCTCTACAAAGTAATGTCTGATGCAACTGGGATTGCTTGAACTGATAATTACCAGGATCAAATATCTCTGGCTATAGTATCTGTGCTTAAATGTGACCTTTGACATTGCATCACTATGACGACACACTTTCTTTAGTCCTATTTCAAGTTGGTTGCCATGTTATAGACAGTATTAATGAAAATGCCACTTCTCAAACCAGTCTCATATTCTGTCTACCAATTCTGCAAATAACATCTTGTTTTTTCCAGACTGGGAAAAGAAGGTCCTCTAGAATTGACAGGTTATATATTATAAAATAATATAATATAATATAATATAATATAATATTATAAAAAAACACCTACCACTGCACCCTGCTTCACACACCAGCCTTCTACAATATTTTTAGAGGATGAGGAGGATAAAGTTGTGGGTATTGTTGTTTCTTTAGATTGTTGCCCTAGGACAGGCAGGCTTCTCCTATCGTGGTGGTGCTCTTCCTCACTATCGCTGTCACTCATCTGGGGAGCACGGGTCATTCCGCCTGTTGTCGTGGGAATGGTCCCAGCAGATGTCTGATTGTGAGAGGAGTAGAATGAAAAAGAAACGTTTTACATGGGTCCTTTAGTTAACAATCAAGTTACTTTTTTCTTTTTTATTAAAATGAACTTATGCTAAATGCCAATCTCATGGGTAGATTTAAAGTGGGAAATATCCCCCCTTCCACAGTGGCGGAGCTAGGGGTATTGGTCAGGGGGGCGAGAATGGTCTGTAGGGGCGCTCTCTTCGCGTCCCTACAGCCCCTACTATCTAAGCGGAGCGCCACCACAAGTTGGAGCGGAGCTAAAGAAATTTTTTGAGTAAAGATACTCCCTAAATCGCCGGAAAATAAAAAAACAAAATATGACAAATGTCAATAGGTATTTGTCAGCGCAATATAAAAGTAAATAATCGCGAACAAGTAAAAAGTGGTAAAAAGCTGAAAAGTGCGCCAGCAGTCCATTTGAGTCCGTCAGGGGGGGCATCCGCCCCCCCTGATTGTATGGACGCTCCGCCACTGCCCTACTATCTTAAACCAGAAAGCCCATTGGCCTAATGGTTCCTTGACACTTTCTGTATTCAATGAGGTGGATCTACAAACCAAGTATGAAGTGACAATATTTATCTCCAGAATATCCTTGCCCGATGTCATCTTCTTTAAGTTAAGGTACATTGTAGCAGCACTAGACAATGTAAGACTTGCATTGAAGAGAAACATAGTTGACACTGTTAGCTGAAAACCTGGTCTCAATTTCTTAATTTCCCTATCCCTAATTTGAAATATGGATGATTGAATGTAAACTATTTTGTCCGGGTAAACCCTTGATTCTTCCCTTGGGTCTATCACCAGTAGGTGGTCTCAGTGGCGGAGCTACGGGTATTGGTCAGGGGGGAGAGAACGGTCTGAAGGGGCGCTTTCAACACTATCTAAGCGGAGCGCCACCACAGGTTGGCGCGGAGCAAAAAAAATAAATAGGTGTCATCGACATTTTGTTAGAAAATTACACCAACAAAATGTGACAAATTTCAATAGGTATTTGAGAGCGCAATAAAAAAGTCAATAATCGCGAATAAGTAAAAAGTGGTAAAAAGCTGAAAGGGGCGCCAGCAGACCATTTGAGTCCGTCAGGGGGGGGGGGGCATCCTCCCCTATGACTGTATGGACGCTCCGCCACTGGGTGGTCTGTGTGGTCATCTAGGCAATTGATCTTCAAAAACTTTAATTAAGTAGGCTATTAAAATCTTCTTGTTGATTTATCCTCGAAACCTCATAAATTTGGAATAGTTGCTTAGCAATCATTGTTCTCTGTAAATTTAAAATAGAATTTCATCAAAATGCTACCTGTAGTACTTTTTTATAGAAATGTTTCCTCTGTGGATAAATGGTTAAAAACATCGTAAAGAAAAACCAAAGAAATTTCCAGCTGAATTTGCCCTAATTACATCATTGATTCTTCTGTTGCCAGAAGCAAAACTTGCAAAATATCACCCAATTTAAAACAAAATTCACATCTTCTTGATACAAAATGCTACGAAGTTTTGACCTAGGGATGGAGACAATTGGCTGCATTTTTTCTTAGCAAATTCCTTGACTGCATAATTTAGTTCAGCACACATTAATTTCCTTTAAAGGAACATTTCTCTACATTTAAATACTTCTTAATGATGTAATCAAACCATGTTAAGTAGCTAATTGAATTTCATGATTAAAGATTGTTCTTCACGGATGTGATGCCAGGAAGCATTGCTAATTGTTCAAAAGGAGGTTGCAGTTGGAGGATGGTCACTAGCCTTAAACGGTCTTATATGAACCGAAGGCTAGAGTTTATAGGTACTGTACATGCTATAAAAATAAACATGCTATGATGTTAAAACATACATGTTCTAGGATTAGGATAGAATCTGAACAAGCATGAATAGTTTGTACCGAATAGTATCAAGTGTCTTCGAAATATTAAACTGGTTAATTGTAACAAAGAAAGCATTATTCTAAAAATAATTGTAATTTATATAGCATCTCACATAAAAGAATCACAGAGCACTTTTCATGGGACTAAAGTACAAATATAATATATACATAAACACACATACATACATACATACATACATCCCATAGATACATCCATCCATACACGCATACAAACACGCATACAAGAGTAATACAAGGAATACAGTAATCAAAGCAAAATCAGAGCATCAATAAATCAATCAATAAATGAATGAAACTAATATAAACGAGGTTAAGACTAATGAAAACAAGATCAATCATCAAAGTACATGATAAAAAGGGTCATCTATAAATAATATTTTTATGCCAGGAGTGAAGCATTTCTCTGTAAACATAACTATCTGCTATAACTATTATAGTATGCACTTTATGATTGGCTGAAGACCATTTTAGAACTGTGAAGGTTCATTTGTCATTTAAGGATGTACCTTATTATGCATCAGCATCCTGTTTCAAAATCAGAATAGATTTAATACAAATATGATGAAATATCAATCACTGGAGTTCTAACGGTTAGTCATCTTTGACCCGAATAGGCTAAACTATTCTTGCAGCTTGCATTTAACTTGTTACAGGTCCACAATTTTCAGGCATATTGCTACTAGTGCTGTATTTGGCCGCTTTGATAATAACGGTGGTGATGGTCCCAGAAAATGTATATGGTACTGTCCAGGTCATATTTAGAAGCCTGGACCATGGTGGGACTGCTCCCACATTTATAGCGGGTACCCCTTATAGATTTTGATGACACATTTCCAGGTGGGGCCCTATCCCAGGATGCAATCCTCTGTCGCTTGTCATCGTAAACTATTTCTGAAGTTCCTTTTGAAGCGAAGCTACTGTATCATATAACCCTTAACCCAGTTTGATCATATCCAGTTACAGATATCAAATCTTTCTTCTCAGTTATGACTTACTGACATTTAAATTATTGGTTTGGCAGTTATTATATGCTAATGACACCACATGTGGCTGTAGGGTGGTGGAGCACCCAAGGCCCAAAGGTACTGTACGACTTAAATCTGATATTGTACAGTATGGTATGGTACCGTATGGTATGATGTGGTATGGTATGATATGGAATGGTATGGTATACAGTAGCATGGTATGGTATGATATGGCATGAAATGGTATGGTATGGAATGGTATGGTATGGAATGGTATAGTATGGCATGGCATGGCATGGTGTGGCATGGCATGGTATGGTATGGCATGGTATAATATGGCATGATATGGTATGAAATAGTATGGTATGATATATATGGCATGATATGGTATTGTATGGTATAGCATGGCATGGTGTGGCATGGTATGGCATGGTATATGATATGGCATGACATGGTATGGACGGTACAGCGTGATATGGTATAGTTTGGTTTGATGACATGGTATTATATTTTAGTTTTGGTGTGGTTGGTTTGGTATGTTGTGAGATAGTATGGTATGGTGCTGCAAAGCACAATACAGTGTAATGTAGTCCAGGAAGGTGTGCAGTGTACATTAGTGACTGTTTAAACTTTAGCAAAGTAGGGCTACAAAAACAATCATTCTTAAAATGTCTACAACAAAATTTGAAAAGAGTGTAGCGAATGTACAGTATCGTTATCATACATTGCACCATCATTCTTGAGTAAAAAACCCCCGTTGTCTGGTAATTAAATGAACCAAGATCCCCTGAAATAAAGTAGCATAGATAAGATTGAAATACTAATTAATAAATAGTGCATCCCACAAATCT
The DNA here is from genome assembly GCA_020650975.1 of Apostichopus californicus. Taxonomy (NCBI): domain Eukaryota; kingdom Metazoa; phylum Echinodermata; class Holothuroidea; order Aspidochirotida; family Stichopodidae; genus Apostichopus; species Apostichopus californicus. The sequence goes on along the minus strand of JAIPMN010002102.1, from coordinate 5,782 downwards.
GTTCTGCGTTAGACAATTAGTTCTGATCCGGCCATTGCTAATTAACTTGTCTCATAACGAAGACTCGTTGTCTGACGATAATTTCAAGGTATAAAAATGTTTGACAGCACAACTTTTCAAACAGCTGTAGACAACAATGTGGTTCCCTTTTCACTTTCATCCAGACATATGACTATCCTTCACAATTTTAGAGACCCTATTTTCTGTATCGAAATAACATTAACAACAATTTTGAATACCTGGTGAAATGATTATGAAAAAGGAAATCTATTTTTAAATAGGTCTGATAATTTTTGCTGAAAACAGATAAAAAAGGAAGTATGGTAGTGTGGTTCCTAATTTTTGGTCACTGTGGAGTATAGTTTTAAGAAACACAAATGATGCCTGTTAGATCTATGTTATATACACTGAAGAGTGATTGGGAAGTAGGAACCAAACACTGTACCATAGCTTTACATTGACAAACACACTGGGAAGGAAGGCTGTAGAAATTGACAAAATCTATATTGTAAAAAAAATTGAGAATGCTGTAGAAATTTACTGTCTTACAGAATTGATTGACAAACATATCGGTAAGGCTGTAGAATTTTACAGTTTTTACAGTTTTTACAGAATTAATTGGCAAACACATCAATTGATAAGGCTGTAGAATTTTACAGAATTGAGTGAAACATGAATCAAAATATGGATTGAGAAGGTCGTCTTTTTTAAGAATAGACAATTTTAGCCATGTAGATGTGAAAAAGTTGATAAGCCTAGCAAAAGACATTAAATAGCTAACATTACGTGCCAGGAATGTATGGTCTGAACAGGACCCCTGGAAATTAATCATGATTAATCAGGAACTAGAAATTCACGTCGTAGGCCAAAGTTGCAAAAGCATGCTAAACAGGTTATTACACATAATATTTAGTTTCACATTTCATCTAACACAAACAAATAGGTATGTCTAATTCCACTTTAAAGTTTGGAAAATATACTTTATGAATATTTTATGATTCAAAATTACATTCACTGAGTTACTGTTAGCAGCAGAAGAGATTTTTTTCTTCCAAAAGGAAATAATAAAAAAAAATCTATCACGCATGTTTGTAATTATATTAGAGAGAAATAAATTTGAGAAGACGATCAGATAAATATTAAAACGTCTCATCTCACCGCATGTGTAATGGAGTTCGGAAATGATATATAGAACTAGCAAAAGAGAATATATGTGAGCAATGCAAAATTGAAGAACAAACAAAGTGAGTTGGAAAACCTTCCAAACGATCCGAAATATATGTGAATACGAGGTCGTATTTAACGTTAAGCAGCCCCATTGTCATCTGCAAATGTTGACCTTTGACATTGATAAATGTCATCAGCTTAATTTGGTCACACATTCTGTTCAGGCTCTGGAGTATAACCTTAATTAATTAAAAAAAAAATTTTTTTATTTTGAAGCATTCACTTTTCAGTAAATTTAACTTCAGTATTAACCATCTTGCAAATTCCACATGAATAATACTCAGTCTGGCAGTATGAGAATGATTGCAGCCTCACTAGTACATGAAGAAACTCCACCCCCCCCTTCCCTGCCACCCCCAACCCCCATTCTAATATCCACAGTAGATTGGATCTACATATATCAGTTCTAGGGTAGATTGTTACCATTTTGTTTTGCGATGTAAAAAACAGTAACAACTAAGGACATTTTCATGAGATTTTCCAACCCTTTAGCACGAGGGTATAGAGTACTAGGTGATAAATATAAATGTATTATGTGGAATACAGTGAGCAGCACAAGCAGAGAGATATTATAATGAGACAGGCTTGAGAAAGAGCATTCAGTAATCTATAGGGCCAAAATAGTTACAAAAAGTAAGAATACAACTTTCATCTTTTCCTTTCATTATTTTTTTTTGTTACCAAATTATATAATTTGTATGGTTTTTCAGGGTTGCACATGACTTTTGGTCCATGTCATATTTTTGCAAGAAAAAAAAATTGAAAAAAAAATGGAAGGGCACCACCTTTAAAGTTCATTGAGAGAAAATTGACTTGATTTAGCAATTTCCAACTGAATCACAACCAAACTGACAGTTGAATGATGAAATGCTGAAGTGACGATGGAACTCAGAATAATTCTTTTGTGAGGGTAGAAGGGTTGATAGTCTTTTTCAAAATTTAATCTATTTGCTTTTAGGCCCCCAAAAATAGGGAAAAAATGTAGGTTCATGACAGAAAAAAAATTGCCATTTCTATTTAACAAGGATGAATGTTTCAATAATATGTACAGTTTACATTGTTTGCCTTGTGGGTGATCTGCACCATAATACAACTCCAAGTGGATACACCCACTAGAAAGAAGGTAGGGTGGATGGATAATCTGCACCCTAATACAACACCCAGTGGATACACCCACTAGAAAGAAGGTAGGGTGGATGGATAATGTGCACCCTAATACAACTCCCAGTGGATACACCCACTAGAAAGAAGGTAGGGTGGATGGATGATCTGCACCCTAATACAACACCCAGTGGATATACCCACCAGAAAGAAGGTAGGGTGGATGGATAAACTGCACCCTAATACAACTCCCAGTGGATACACCCACTAGAAGGAAGGTAGGGTGGATGGATAATCTGCACCCTAATACAACTCCCAGTGGATACACCCACTAGAAAGAAGGTAGGGTGGATGGATAATCTGCACCCTAATACAACTCCCAATGGGTACATCCACTAGCAAGAATGTAGGGTGGATGGATAATCTGCACCCGAATACAACTCCCAGTGGATACACCCACTAGAAAGAAGGTAGGGTGGATGATCTGCACCCTAATACAACTCCAAGTGGATACACCCACTAGATAAAAGGTAGGGTAGATGGGGTGGAACAGAGGGGAGAAGCGGTTGGACGATAACTTTACAATTAAATATTCAGTTTTTAATATCTGAGGAAATCTGAACTCTATATTAACTAGTTTTATCAACTTTCTGAGTCAACATTCATGTTAGAATTACAATTGATTGAGAAGTATTGATTACATCTTTAAGAGGAAATCACATGCATCTAATTGGTTTTTTTCAAATGCTAAAATGTAAAACAATTCCATGCTTGGAAAAAGCTGTTGCTACATACTGTAAATACTAACTTCCTCATGCACACATACTTTTATACAACTGTGATAATTGACTATTGGCCTACACTCTTGATGTGCCAGAAACTTGTGTAGTAGGATATTAAGTGGTAGGTACCATATAGAATGGTGAAATGTCTGCGTAGAAAGGAACATGGAGAATTAGAATAATCATTAAACCTTAATTACAGTCACTTTATAACTTAAATAAGTAAATAAATAAATAATAAAAATTAAATGCTGAAGTTGTATGGAGGACATGCAGTTCTTAATAGACAACCATATCTGGCTGCATAACGATTTTATTTCACGCATATAAACCTGATATCACACACAGTAACAGAAGATAAAACAGTTTTTATAAAGATTGCAAACTACACCAACAAAGTCTAAAGTCCGGGGTTTTCCACCAGTGGTCAATGGACCCATAGCATGCCATGGAGAGGTTTCAAGGGGTCCATTGAAGGTGGCAGGGGGGGGGGGGAGAGAGTTTGTGTGTTTGATAGTGAATATGCATTTGCAGCATTTTGGTATAAAGCAGCGTTTCAAAGATTTCATCAAAATTCTCAACAAAACTGTAAAAATTTACTTGTGCAATGGCAAAGTAAAACCACTATATTCATTAAAAATTCTGTTATAATCATATTTTAGATAATATTTTGTGATCTCTCTTGAAATTGCGTTTAATATCTTTAAAAGGTGATTGCTATTAGCTCCCAAAGATATACTACGATGCTCTAACCATCAATGGGTATCACAGATCTTGGTGGGACTTTTTCACACAGGCCTCAAAATTTGGGCAAATTACCATCTAAATGCCAGAGAAATTTCCCCGTTTTGCCAGTAGGATAAAAACACTCTAGATCGCATTTTTTTTCTGTCTAGACATAAAGAACACAACCACATGTAAGTCAGTCAAAATATCGCCACTATTTCCGTAAGTAACCTAAGCCCTATATAACTGCTTATTAGTAACAAGTATTCTTGGGTTTCACCCATAAACCTGCAATGTTAACTCATGTGTATCAATTTTAATTTAGGAAATTGAAAACTTAACTTTAGCCAGAAGATTTTTTTTATTTATTGTGGAGGGGGAGGGGGGGGAGGGCATTCTAGGTCTGTCTCCAATTAAAAAGTTTCCAAGGGTGAAAATGAGTTGATACAATACTTTTAAGTAACTTTGTTTCCTAATAGTATCACTTGAGAAAATTATTGTTTGAAGTAAACTACTCTCTCTTTCCCTTATACTTTCTGATTTGATTGCTTGAAAACTTACCACCACTCTCATAAAGTAACAACATAGAACAATGTTTTCTTAACTCTCAACATCTGTTCCAACCCCCCCCCCCCTCTCTTCCACCTCTTTCAACAACAGATCCCCCCTATCCAAAAAAAAGCCCTGAGTTGCACAATTGGTTTTCGAAACCAATAATCTACCTTATCATCCCATGGATGACATTCATGATCTGTGTTAGATAAGCTTTCCTTTTTTTAATATTTCCTGCTACATTGTACACAACATTGTGCACTTCTGTATCAAATGACACTATATATGCCAGTTTATCATGGAACCTCCCCAGAATGTGGACGGAAAGATCCAAGAAATGTCGTTTTGTTTTTGCATCTATAGATAGGACACAGGATAGCCAATGTTTCCTTTACCTGTCACTTTTACTCAAGTCTATATCTTACAGACTACTGTACTGTACTCAGTGTACTATATCGTTCTGTACTATACCGTGTACTGTACTGCACTGTATTGTACTTTGTACCGCACTGTACTATACCGTGTACTATACTATAACCTGTACTGTACTATACAGTGTACTGTACGATAACCTGTACTGTACTTTACCGTGTACTATACTATACAGTGTCCTATACTATACCGTGTACTATACTATACCGTGTACTATACTATACAGTGTACTGTACTATACCGTGGGCGGTACTATACTATACAGTGTACTGTACTAAACAGTGTACTGTACTATAACCTGTACTGTACTATACCGTGTACTGTACTATACAGTGTACTCTACTATACCATGTACTGCACTGTACTATACAGTGTACTCTACTATACCATGTACTGCACTGTACTATACCGTGTACTATACTATAACCTGTCCTGTACTATACTTTGTACTGTACTGCACTGTACTGTGCACTGTATTGTACTGTACTCTACTATACCGTGCACTGTACTATACAGTGTACTATACTATAACCTGTACTGTACTATACCGTGTACTGTACTATACAGTGTACTGTACTATACAGTGTACTATACTATACCGAGTACTGTACTATACCGTGTACTATACTATAACCTGTACTGTACTATACCGTGTACTATTCTTTGTACTGTACTGTGCACTGTATTGTTCTGTGTACTGTACTCTACTATACCGTGAACCGTACTTTACTTTATCTGCAGTACATACCATTGCATATCGTCTAAAGTTGAAAAACAACCAACAGTTGATGCAAACAAGCATACAAATTACAGAACAACTCAGCCAGCGATCGAGTACTAAAGTCTGCAGAGAGTAACTATAAATTAGTTTACAACAACAAAATGAATCTTTGTGAATTTATATTGACCCTTCATCACATGGATGGAAGGCTACACAATCCCTTTGACCATTGAATATCTTG
>JAIPMN010002101.1:0-42343 GCA_020650975.1 Apostichopus californicus | reverse complement strand
CCAAGACCTCCAAACAGGGACATGTTTTATACATGTATTATATAGCAGTTAATATCTAGGCTACAAGCCTTGCCGTTTAGTGTCTCTGCCACAGCTAAGTATAGTAGGGAATGGTGTTGATAAACAGGTTAGGATAGGATGCTGACCCAACTCAAGGTGGAATTGGAGGTTATTTTGTAATTTTGCTGATCCTTTTGAACAAAGGCAACTCTCATTCATGTACGCCTTGTCTAGGCCTTTCATCAAGTTAGGCCTACAAGTACAACGTTGCCTGTTTCATCTTAATATACAGTAGCATATAAGTATGAGGTTAACAATAACATTTAAATGTTATTGAGCATAACAGTACAGACTAACTTTAGGCGCCATGCCTGATTTAAGGGTAGGTGACTGTAGACTTAGGCTTCAAGTTAGTTCTAAGTAGTAAGATTGAATCTATTTTAACGAAAGGCAAAGTTATAATTATAAATGAGAGTGTCTGGGTGTGGCCTTTGTAAGAAATCGGAATTGGGACCCAAGGTTCCAACTGTCACATACACATAGCTTACCGATTTAAACGATCCCCATGCTTTCTTTACTCCACGAAGCTTTCGCCCAGCAGCCTCTTTTAAATTCCTTTTAGCACTTCGGTTAAAATTCCGCAAAGGCAAACGGCCTTCACTCCTCTTTCTTGACATGCTCAGCAATAGGTCACGATTCTCTTGTTCGTCCAGGTTGAAGATGCTTGCATTGGCATCAGCCTCCATTAATTTCTTTCTTCTTTCCATAGGGTGGACGGTTGGTGTATTTCTAAATGTCCCTTCATCCATTTTGTTTGAATTTTTAACTGACCTACCAGGTGCACTTCAGAGACCACTTTTGATTACCAACTTGGGCTTTATCGTTGTAAGTACTACGTGTAACTGTTAACCGTTAGGAAACACGGCTATTGTGTACTCTTTACTAACCTACGTTATGCTAGACACTGTAAAATGTATGTGGGCACTACACACTGTGTATTGTGTTTACATTTTCAAATTGTCCGGTAGACTATATTAACATTAAAATGGTCTACCCCATAATCGGTAAAAGGGGTTTAAGATGTTTGCAAACAAAATGTTAAGAAGGTCAATTAATTTTAAAATTACATTAGAATACGAAGTAAAAAATACTTTTTGAATGCTTTATTAATAAAGAAGTCAACATGCAATGTGTTATTTCGATAAACTTTATGTATTCCCTACACCGCAAGTAGTAAGGCCTTCGGCGGCAGGTGTGTCAGGTCAATGGTCTGTGCTGTATGGCGCGCCATTTGTACTAACACGGCGTTAGGACAAATGTCGTTTCAACTTTCACTGCATCATGTCGAAACTCATACTTTTAGTTTAGTTTAGGTTAGTAGAAAATAAAGGATCAGGAAGGACCAGTGGCGGACTGGCCACACAGGCATTTGGGCAATGCCCAGTGGGCCGGTGCGGCCCGGTGGGCTGGGAGCCTGGTAAAAATTGCAGCCCATTTTCACAGAATACAGACGGGCTGTGTAAAAATATATTTTTAACTGTGGGAAACAGCTCATGAGATCACCATGTTAGTTAGTCTGTTAGTTCGTAACAACGTGGTATTGGCAACCCGTCCGTGCTAATATTTTAACGATAAGATATACAACTACGGTGACCAATGCATTCTGACATTTACAAAGCATTGGCAGAGAATACAGATTTTATAAATCTGCACCTCGTCCTCCAGAAAGCGAAGTTAAAAAAGGTAAAATATTATTAGATTAATTGGATATCACTCAGTAGCTAAGTCCTGAGAGATTATGTATGAATAAAAATGACCCACATACAGTAGGGTGCTTGTACAATGACACAAGAATATCTTGAGTCGTTCATGTTGATGTCTGTGGAAAAAAGGATCGGTTTCGTGGGCCGATAGATAACACAGACACGGAGGTTAACGTTAGGTAAGTATATTGTGACGTTCTTGAATTACACACGAGAGCTCCTCTGCTGGGGTGCATGCAATAACCTGATCAACTATGTAATGATAATAGATTATAGATTGAATCATGTAACAGGATCTTGGCCAAAAATTGACACTGAAAACATCATTGATGGTGTGGCTGCCAGAAGCAGCGAACTGCGTAGGCTCCTACGCTCTCGTAGACATGACATGTGATCGTGTTATTGAACATGTTTTAGTGGATTTTATTAAGGTTTTTTCCATATTTTCAAGCAAGTTGTCACAAAATGCTTGAAAAACTGAATAAAATCCAGTCTAAAACATATTTTTGAGTATTTTTGTTTACGCTTTTAACTTTTCTCAGTTTAATCAAGTGTCGCTTCTGGAATATTATTTTTGGGTCTTTTTTAATGGATTATTGTAACCTACACAATTGAGAAATAATAGCACCATTTTGCATCTAGGTATTCCTTAACTTCAAAAAATCTCAATGGGGAGTGGGACGTCCCCTCCCCATTAAACCCCTCCCCCAGGACGGCGATCACTATGTAAGTAACATATCAATGAATAATGGGCCAGTCTAGGTGAAAAATGCCCGGACGGGTTTTAAGACCCAGTCCGCCCCTGGGAAGGACTCTCAAGTCCCTATCAAGGACCCTATAGGGGGAGGGAAGGAAACAGAAGACACAAAAAAAATCAGACCCGATTACAATGCCTAAAGTGATTGTCAAAAGTATTCTTAGGCAAACCATTCCACTCATTCACCACAATTGATCGGTGCTTTAGTTTGTTGGATATACCGTAAGGGAAATCCCTATTGAGTCCTTATTTAGTATTTTGGCAAAGTTCGGACCGCAGCTTGGAATTCTGAGTTGGCACCAACAATTTTAAGAGAGGTAGCAACAATTCAAGGAGGGCAACAATACTTGTCATGTAACCTATCGTTTTTGCACATACGATGGTGAAACAGCCCCTCAAAATATGAAAGGCTCATAATTCCATCTTTATCGGATCACAGAAGACCGAAAGAAATATCCGCAACAAACAATGATAAGTATTAATATACTTCCACTCAGGATGGTCAGTAGTTTGTCACGTCATATTGTGCAATAGGAAAATAGAGTGAAGATGTCCGTAATTTCCAAAAGTTTGTACCAATACTTGGAGCCTGGATGCATTCATTAACACTAATGTTGGACAATAAACAGAGAGGCAACATCATTAGTCCACGTGACTTAGATAATACCCAGAGATATTTCCATAAACAATGAAGAAATATATCATTATACATGAGGGAAAACACAGCTTTAAAAGAAAGTAACGAAAGTGTTTTTTGTTGACAGATTTACTCTTTCTTAAATTTTTCGAAATAAAAGGCTATTTGATCAAAATTGCGACTATTTATTTCAAACTTTCGACTTTGTATCTCAAAACTTTACATAAATATGTCGACTTTCTTGAACATTCGATATTTTTTCCCCTGCAAATCCAACTTCGACGGCAGAATCTAAGATGCATCGTACTGTGAAAAAATGGGGACCAACTGTCACCCATCCCCTTGTTCCTATGCATAAGATGTGACCATTTAGGTCATATCATTTTCACCCCATTTCGGTTCCCTACGGCGTTCCATACTAAAGCGCAGCGTAACGTCCGTTCGTTGGTACACAGGCTTTACTTGCATTTCTGTGGCTTGCATGTTGTTGATGATTTAGCGGAACTAGCTCATTATTACCTTGCAGCGTAAATCACGAGTCCGACCTAAGTAATCATCATGTTGAAAATATCACAATATAGGCACTATATAAGTGCATATCACGTCGCAAACATAATTTTATGTTCTTCTTTTGTTTTTCTGAGAACTTTTCTTCCATTCTGCAAGGTGCTGTTTCCAAAGAACAATCCAGAATTACCAGTTTGCAACTTATCATGGGTAAGTCTCCACACTACTGTACTAGTAGTATACTAGTAACTAAAATAATTCCATGTGGCTTATTTTCACGATATGCAGGGTAATTTCGAATCTGAGCAAGTTGACATTTTAAAGTTCATGTTCTTTTTCCGGGTAATACCTAAGCCAGGTCGAACGTTAATATCATATCAGACATAAATAAATTATATAATGATTATGCAATTGACCCACACATGGATGGAGTGATTCGCTACAGTACAAATCTGATGCATTGTCCATGTTACTTATTACTATGCTAGTGTTACACTTACACTAGTTACAGTGTTAGGTCCAATAAGTTACTACATGTAACTTAGTGCACGGTTAGGCCAAAGTTGTTTCGCGAAATCTTTATTAACAGTATACTGGCCTGCCTTAGCAAAAGCTGTAACTTATATTAGGTTTCCATAATAGTAGTTGCCTCAACAGGAAAAAAAATGAACGATCCCATTCCAGTTTTCACAATTTGTTGGAATTTTCACAGAACATTTTGACTTCATCATTAAATATTGACCAATGAATTTATGTACATCATATTTTTTTCTTCCTCAGGGAGAAACAAATATTCTTTTGTTTCTGGTGTGTGTACTGGTCTTGAAGAACAGAAGACGACCACCATTCCGGCAGTACATTGTTACAGTTTTTAATTTCACCAAAGCTGCGAACGTTTTCTTGTTCTTTCAGGCTGATCCAAGAATCATGTTGCTCTTTTCTGTGGCATGTCTAGGTAGACAATTTTCACTGTAAATTCTGCTCAGTTTCTATCTAGTATTCAACCTTAAATGGTGAAAAAACACTGTAAGATTTGCATACTGGGGCTTTCAATTCAGTACAGAAACTCTTTAATAATGCTTTGATTTCTAGTAAAAACATTGCCTGGAAAGAAAGAACAGTAACATAATTACATAAGTTTGGTGAACATTTTAAAGGTTGACTAAGTACCATGAAATATGGAAGTAAATGTTTTGAATGTTCAGTATTGATAATATAAAAGTTTGATACATTCAAGCAAGTCAATAACCCTAATATCAAGTTTACTACTATTTTGAGACAGCCTAAACTGCAGCAAACCCATCTATCATTGTTAAAGTTGTTTTGTGGCCTCTCTTGATTGTCATTTTCAACCTTGCAGGATGATACCTTTTCTTCATCTGTTTATACTATAATATTACATATTTATTTTCTAAAAGTCATCTTATAATATTTCCCTTTCATTTCCAGTCGTTCTAGTCTTATTTCCAGAACCGGCCTATACTGGGCCTCACAATCTGACATATTTTGAAGGCAATACTTTAGAGGTAAGGCATTTTAATCAATGTGATGTAATTAATTCAATTTGAAGTTTTTGCAATGTTTATGTACTTAGTGAATAACATATATCTCCCAGTTATATGCTGTGAGTAATGTTACAAAAGGTTTTAACATTTCAGAAACTTCTGTTACCTTTCAAAACAAATTTTCAGAAGTTGCCTAGCCATCGAAAGCATGACACGTGTATCAGGCTATTACTGTGTAAAACTCTTTGCAGGGTCTGTTAAGGCCATTGTTCGGTAAGGCCAGCTTGATGCGCTATTTCTGATGACGATAACTGTGAAGCCATTGCATTGTTTGAAATATATTGCATTGAGGTGATTGGTTGTAATTTCTGAAAACTAGGTCATCAGAAATAATTCTGCACATTCAGAACTCGGAGGGGTCTGTTAAGGCCATTGTTCGGTAAGGCCAGCTTGATGCGCTATTTCTGATGACGATAACTGTGAAGCCATTGCATTGTTTGAAATATATTGCATTGAGGTGATTGGTTGTAATTTCTGAAAACTAGGTCATCAGAAATAATTCTGCACATTCAGAACTCGGCAGCAAGACTAGTTTCATTGGCAAGATCTAGTTTAAATAATGTTACACCTATTCTTTGTATTCGCCCCAGCTTTCTGTTGAATCGTGAGCCTATTTCAAAGTTCTAACTTCAAATGTAGGCTATCCATGGTCTTGCCTCCATCTACTGACAATTTCTGTTCCACAGGTACACCCCAGCTCACTGCCTGCCCTCTTGTTAAGTTTGACTTGCTGTTCCTACTGTAGCCACAAAGCCTTAAATGTTCATCATGCTTTTTTCAGTCTTGTTCTACCTTTCTGTGGAATATTCTGCCTCCATCAAGTTAAAGAAAGCTGAATCTGTGTCTTATTTTAAACTATTACTTAAGACTTGTCTATACTCAATGTTATAGTTTCTCCTTCTGAACCTCTGTCTTCATTCTTTCAGTGCAGTGAGACTTAAGTATACTGTACATGTGTTGCGCTGCACAAGAATGGTGTATTACTATTAGTATTATTATTATTGTTATCCCATGGTAGATTCCTAATTTAGACCCCTTCTTTCCCAGAGTTTCATGTGTGTAATGCTGATGTCAAATGTATTATAAATTATGAATTGGGTAAAAAATAGAGTTGACACCTTGTTTTTTATTTTGACTTTTTCTTCAGGAGGAACTTGATAATAACCCAAAGACAACCTTGCTGGTTGAGTTCTATGCAAACTGGTCAACTGAATGCCTAGCATTTGCTGGAATATTCGCCCAGCTCTCGGTCGAGTGAGTTCTTTCGCAGAGTATTAGTTAACTCTTTGAATATTGTTAGTGTGGGTACAGTAAGGCATTAGGATAGATCTGTCGAGTTCCACTTTGGTAGTATGGAGATATCTCGCTTGCCCCTTGAGCGATCATCTCTGAGAGAGTGCTTTAGGACATTAAGGGGCACATCTGTCCATTCCCACAAGGAGAAAATCATATTGTAAAATGAGTTACTCTTTGGTAGTGTGGAGTAAACATCCATCCCTCTGACCATTTGATGGGGTACTGTATGGTATTAGGGAACATTAACCCAGTTTCCCTTTAGAGTGAATGATATATTAATGTGAACACTAACAATGGTAGTTAACTACATAAATGTTAAATGTGTGTATTTCATTGTGAGTACTGTGCAGTGGTATAGAGCCTCCCACAGATCATACAGTATGAGGGTCTGCTGAAGGTATTAGAGACTGGCCAGTCCCCTAAAGAGTGAATAATGAGTGAGTACTGAATACTGGTATAGCACATTTCACTGTCCCCTATAAGAGAGTACTGTAGGGTACTAGGGAACATCTACCCAGCTCTCCTTTAGAGTGAATGATATTGTAATATGAATATTCTCTATGATAGTAGACCACATAAATGTAATAAATTGTGTGTATTTAGTTATGTTTCATTGTCATCTGTGTATTTTGTTTTCTACTCGTTGCCTAAAATGGTTATATTCTTATTTTGGCAGCTATCATCATTCTCGGCTGAATTTTGGGAAAGTAGATGCAGGACGCCATCCAGAAGTAGCTAAAATGTAAGACAGCCAGACAAATAGTTTTTGTTATATTTTGAAGTTTTAAGAAGAACTTGAAGTAAAACAGCTTCTATAGTTTAGTGTGCATTTTTAAGGTTTCAAAGATTTGTTAAACATTGACTAATATCTGCACTGTCATTGAAGTTTTGTGGCTGTGGATATTGTTGCGTTACACACAGGTCTACATACAATTGTACAGCTTTCACATATATGTTGTGAAGTGTGACCTAATGTGTATGTTTGTTAATAATTGCTTATATTTCTAATCTATCTGTGTAATAATTTAATTGAGAGCAGTTATGTTTACATGCAGTGCGACGTCTGAGCTACAGTAGGCCATACTATGCACAGGTCTACATAATATAACTGTAAAGTTACCACTTACACTGTGCAATATTACTTCTCTTTTTAACATTTTATCGTTATTCTCTCTTGCCAATCATCTTAACTTACAAAATTACAATCATGTAAATAAAGAACAGCATACAGGCTCAATAAATTTACATTAATTGAAATACAATTATTATTAAATTAATCATTCAAGCCCAATAAATTATATCATGGTTGCCAGTACCTTTCCAAAATATTCCCAATGCATATTATGATTGTACTTGTAACCAAAGTGGAAAGAATTAGCATGAAAGAAGGAGTGAAAAATGTTCAACCAGATTTCTAAAATGTCAGACAACTCAACTGTACTTCAAAATTATGATAATTTATTATTAATTTTTACATTATTATACAATTATGTCGTTCACTCAGGTTTGGAGTTGAAACATCAGCTCTTTGTAAACAGATGCCAACCGTAATTCTCTTCCAAAATGGCAAAGAGGTTTTGAGGAAACCAGGCAAGAATAGCAATGGCCAAACAGTGAATTATAATTTTACAAAGGTAAGATGCTACAGTACCTTGTTTGAACTAGAATAATTTCTCCCATGTTGTTCAAAAAGGTGAAGAAAACAGTTGTTGGTTATACATTTTGTTAGAAAAATTATAACCGTTAAATTTGTTAATATGAAAAACATTCAGTGGCCCTAGGAAGAGATATTGCCAATGCTAGATCTAATTCATTGATAAGTATTCAAGCAAGTATTGATGCATTTACTGTTTCTTCATACTCCCAAGGAAAACCTCATCAGAGACTTTGATCTCAATAATCTTTACGAAGCGACCAAGTCCAAGGCTCAGAAGAGAGCAGAGAAGGAAGAGGAAGAGCAAAAGAAGACTCGGTGATGTTTTAAACAGAGGATAAACTTGGTGCTGAGATGTGAGGGAGGATTAACTTGGTGTTGAATTGTGAGGAAGGATTAACTTGGTGCTGAGAGGTTGTCTGTGAATTATATATCTACTTTATCTCGTGTCATTGAGACAAATTTGCTTATTCCTTTGAATAAAATGACTGCATAGGTAAATGTAATAGTCATATTAAAGAGCCTGACATTTCTACAGTAGGCTGAGCAATATATCAAAGTCAAATCACAAGGTCACTGATGTGCATGTTAAACAAAGGAGATGAAATCAATACCTCATTGCAAGTTTTTGAAGTCTTTATGTTTTGCATTGAGACAATAAAGATGATGATTTTGTGGTTTTCATCTTTTTACTTCTTGTTACTTTGGGATAATTTGCATAGCATAATGCAATGTTCGCATAAATCTTGATTAAAAAATTGTGTAGTAGATTGTGTTCTGTTTTTGATGGTGACAATCCTTACTGATCAATGCAACCATATTTTGAGAAGAAAATTTGGGAAGAAAATGTCAAAAAATCAAAACAAATGAAACAGAATTTAGGATTTGCTTCCTCAATATCCAAAATTCTATATATTGTCAGAGTCATTGATTTACATTGTTTAAAAATAATTTATAAATGTTTTCCTGTTGATGGACAGGTCTTTGCAAAATGAAAAGTTTGTAGATGCAATCCAGCTTTGACCCCTTTACAGTATTGCAGATCATAATATGTTTATGAACAGATTAGTCATAAAAATCTTCTGCAATAGAAAACTTTAAATTATTCTGCCAAGTTTCATTGACCAATGACAGTTCCAGATTTTTAAGTTTGCTAAAAAGCAAAAGCAATGAATGAGGTTAGTCTGGATAGGGATTTATCCAATGAAGTGACATAATAGCCATATCTTAATTTGAAAATATTTTGCACGTCCATGAGCAACTTTGAGTAACCAATAGTAATTTTGTGTAATTTTGTACTTTTTGTGTTACGGTAGAGTTGAATCATTTAAGGTTAGATGTGAAACTGATCTGTAATGACAAATTGCGACATTAAGAGAATTGGGTAATTTTTATTTACAACAGCAATAATGTTTTCCTTAGTCTTAGATAAAAAATTGTCAAGTGTTATTTTAATTACACTGGATAGAATTTTAAATTTTAATTTGAGTAGGAACAATCAATAGCCTTTACTCTGGAAAGGGAAATTATATATGTAAGTAACTTAAATATACCAACATTATTAAGTATACAACATATATAAGTTATCATCGTTCATATGCATGATGATACATATTGATCGTGTAATTTCAAATTTTCCTCACCTCCCCCCCTCACCCAGCATATCAGTCAGTTCTACAGGCATGGGTAGTGATAAGTTGAGCCCAGGGACAGTTATGTTGCAAGGCCCACTCTCTGATGTCTTCATAAAGTCATATGTACTAGAATACATTGGTCTATATTTTCTATTTTACCTCGGCCCCCTACTGACCCTGGTGCTTAAGTGGTGCAGACCATGAACCCTTTTTGGGAGCTATCATCACATCAGTCTATGGGTTGTTTACATTTCTCATGGATTCACCCTCTGACAGACACTGAACTGAGAATCAGTTTGATAGATGGGTGCAAGAAGAAGTGTTAGTAAAGTTAGAACATCGATCCGTTAGTTCGTCCTTGCGTTAAAACAATTGAAAATCCAGCTGCTGCCTTTTCTGCAAGGTATCAGGCAACTTTAGGCCAATGTCAAGCCAACCTGCATGAGCAAACATGGAGTAGTTTAATGAAATAATTCTATGTATCAATTGAAAAAAAAAGGCTGTGCTACAAAAATGTCCCAAAGAGGATTCATGAGTTGTTCTGAGATCCTAAAGTAAGTTGTAACTGTCTATCAATTTCAGTGGAAGTTAACTTGTTCTTTTCTTGGTTTAGATCAACTTAGGAGGATAAGGTTAGATCAACTTAGAGGACAAGTTTAGATCAACTTAGGGGGACAAGTTTAGATGACAACTGATAGTGTTGCCAACGTATAAGTAATTAGTTGATCCAATATATGTATTTTCACTTATAAACTTGTGCATTACTGTATTGAAAAGTCAGAATTCAAAATAAAGAATCTTGCCTGAATACAATTTGTGTATCATTGTTTTATATTAAGTAATAAATCTAGAAGTCAAATATATATTCTAAGAAATCTGGTACGCTGGTTTAGACCAGCGATGTAATTACATACCACGTTTCAAATGTCATATTCTATGACAAGAATCGTAGATATGGCAATTCAAATTTTCTTGACTCATTGAACATTAAATGTTATGTTGAAATGAAGAACTTGACCTCCAAACAAAGTGGTTTTTTAACAATTCTGGTTAAACTGACTGATTAGTCACTTGCAGAGTTTTGTGTTGTTGTTTTGAATATTGGTGTGACATGTTAGCATATTTCTTCTCCAAACAAGACCATTAAAATAGGTTGATCTTTTACATTTGAACAACTACTAAGCAAGTACATGTGCTTAGCTACTCTTTAATTAAGTGTGCGCTGAATCCAAAGTTAAGGATCTGACCGGAACCAGTTTTGCTGGATCCTTCCCAAAATCCGGCCGGACTGGATTTTTTATCGAGAGGGAATGAAAATCAGAGAAAACAATAAAACTGAAGAATGCTTCTCTTCCTTCATCCTCAACTTGTGAAAACTTGCTCAGAATGTAGAAACAGAAGGAAACTTAAATTTACATCCATTGTTGACATTCGTTCGTAAAGAGTACATACTTGTTGGAAAATGATACTCAATGACCACAAGCTTACAGGATACTAGCGACGAATTTTCAAGAGATAACTCTGGACAGATATCAATAAAAGATCTGACCAGAACCTGATAAGTTTTAATTATCTGTCCGGATAGTGCAACCAGACCGGATATCCGGTGCACCCCAATGTTAAATGAGATACCTTCAGCTGGTAATAAAGAATGTAGAAGAGTTACACTTACAACAGTGTTTTTGCAATATGACTCTAGAGCTATCATTCTTACATGTTTTATGTGAGACGAAACATGCAATCTTTGTGCATCGGTCTTGCAAACGTTGTAAAGTAGTTCCAACAGAAATCACTCAAAATAACAGTTAAACAATGTACTATAAAGTTATGAAGCTAAAGGATCTGGTGTATAATCCTTCCAGATACAAGTTTTGCCCGTACGTCAGTCCCTGCACGGCTAGACAACACATCAATGTGATATTGTAGTCCATCATTTGGTTTAATTTGTTAATTCAGACCTGCTGATGTGACCGTTAGTGTGGACTTCTCCTCTCTCGTTACAAACCTGAGACAGCTTAACCATCTTAAAGGGAATGTCTTTGCCTTTTCCTACTTTTTGTGTCCACTGCGTGTACAGCAGTCTCGTCCACACTCCTTCGCACATGGCTACCAAACGATGGTCATGAAGTTTTGCAGACACCGCAAACTGATATTGTTTTCTGTCAAGCAAAATGAGATATACAGCATTTGTTAAAGGAAGACCATGCTGTGAAAGGTATCAAAGAATTATTGTGTAATATCATAAATGTAGGAGTGTTAGCTCAGTGGTTAACGCCGGTGCCTTCCAATCATAAGGTCCCTAGTTCGAGTCACTTCAAGATTAATGTATGTCGTCCAGTTACAGAGCTGTTGACAATTCATAATCATGGACATTAAATATGAATCTAAGAGACTGACTTTTCAAGGATCTTTAATTTTTATAAATACCAGATTAGCTGAGTCATATGCTGCTAAAGCAAGTCCTCTTTCTTAATTTCACTCTACTTTTTCAAATTTCTATTACTTGCTTTAACCAGTGAAAAGACTGACAAATATACCTTTTTACCCACTCACAGCACATCTTAATATCTACTATTTAAAGCTTGTGTTTCTAAAAATTAAGTTAGTGTAAATATTAAGATTGATATTTCAATTTTCTTTAAACTGTTTGGTATTTTTAGATGCTGTAAAAAAGTTCAAGTCTCCTATCTCCAAGTCTGGTCTTAATGAGCAATAAATAGGAAATAATGAACTGTATTTTATGATAAACAATAATACAAAACCTCACAAACTTGTTTTAGAAGTGACGATAAAACATAACTGATTAAAGCACTACCGTACCTGATTATTGTCCGAGCTAATTTGAAGTAACCTCTTTGCATTAAACTCTGTGATAAATAAATCAAACATCTGGACTGGAGGAATGGGTCTCCCAGAGTCCAAGCTAACTTCAACTGTTTGACCGATAGGAAGCCAGCTTGTATTGCCTTCAAAAATGGAAAGAAAAGAACAACATAATATACTGTGTGCGAACATTTAAGCATCTCCATTAGATCTAGAAAACAGCAGATTAAATATTTGTCTTTTGTATAAATTGATATTGATATTGCTAGCTCAAGTTTGTTGAGATATAACATTGCCAAGACAGCACACTATAGTTCTTAAGCAACTTGACATATGTAAAATTGTTTCAACTTAACCATCAACTGAGAAATAAGAATGGGGAATGGACTTTTTTGAGTAATATCTCAAAATGTGTGGTGGATATTCATAAAGATAATAAAGAACACTACCATGGCTTAAATTTCATCAAAGCCATAGATGGTGAGTATGTACAATGGACTTGGCATTGTCCATATTGTATGTGAGAGAAATTTGTATATTAACATTATCCATAACACCTAACTGTTGTCCAACTACACTATGCAAATTTGAATTCAATACTGTTTCTGGTATAAATCCGATAAACTTTCCCTAAAAAACCCAGAAGATTTATTTTCATACACCCGACTCTGTCCCAAACACATCAAGAAATGTTTCATACAGAGATATAGTTCATAAACATAACCTTTACACGAACAAATTATTCATGTTGGTTTGATCTTGATAGCCCTTCATATTTACAGGAGTAAAAGCAATCGATACCACCATGGACGACCACAGCATATAATATCCAGAACTGGGCAAGCAAACTTCCAGGTTTTCAAAACCTGATCACCATTCAAAGAATAAACCTGTTTAAAGAATTGAAATACTTACACAGCTGTTGTGGTAATCACCTAACGAAGAGTAAGCACCTCCAAGGGTAGAAAACCACGAAAAAACATCTTCAATGATGAGACGATTCATCCAAAGCGATAAAATACGATCACTCCTGTAGAGAGAAAACAAATTATTCAACAACAAAAAAATAAATAAATAAAAACTTAAAAGAATAATATGTTAAAGTGTACAGGTTTACTATTGAGGCTGAATCATAAATTATTTTTGTTTGTTAATATTTTATTTTTTTGCAAAACACTCTTGCCTTCCTAATTTCCTCATACCTTCTCCCTCCTCTATAAAAAAAACTAGCTACATGGCCACATACTGAACAGTAAAACAAACATAAGTTCTGCAACAGAATCAAACTTGATGAAGAATGGCAGCATTGATCATAGCTCAATAAAATTTATGAGATAAATATTTTTCTTTCATTCCTTGCCCCCGAAAAACACAACAAAAAATACATGTTTTTATTCAGACTTACCACCTGATATCTGCTTCCAGTGAAAGCCTTGTGGACGGCATGATTGGTATTATAACTTTAACGTATGTGGTTAGTGTAGTAAAATCCTTCTTACTATGCATTCTATGTTGACATATATAACTGAATGTTGTCAAGCAATAGTCCAAGAAATTATTAGATCTCCTTAGAGATGACAGAAAGCATGCTGCGAGGATTGGATCTACCGCCTCTGAAAATATGATCCCATCTGATATTTGGCGATGACTTCCATTTGCACCACCAACATCATCTAATCCTTGGTTGCTGTTACTTTGGCATAATTCAGATATACCAGTTCCACTTGCTTTTCGCAGTCTAAAAATATCCAGCGTTTGTTTGCTCAGTTTGACTTTTACTATGATGCCTTTGTGTAAAGGAAGCCTTCTTCTCTCTACTAAAGATCCACATCTGCTTAATGTATCATCTGTCAGAGATGCCATTGGTGCTGAAGAAATCAGAAAAGAACATTTGAAGTAGAGTTAGCTGCTCTCAAAATCTGCAGGTTATTAAACTCACATTAGTCTAAAGGTAGATGCACCCTAAATGTATAGTCAGTATTGCTAATTTCGGAACACTGCCAATTTCGGACACCCCTAAGAAATGCACGATTTCACCATGACAACCTACAGGAAGAGCCAAATTTCACCAAAAAGTACGAAGCTACAGTTATTTTCTCTCCAAAATGACCCGTGTGCAAGTAAATACTTACATATTTGTCAATAAAATGACGGAGATCTATGAAGTCTGTTATAATTACTGAAAGAGCAACTGCGCCACCAATTTTATCACTAGCGCCACACTGTGGGACTGTGTGTCCGAAATTGGCAATACTCTAAGTCTCTAGCAAAGAAATACCAGTTCCACAATCACGAAGAATCTTCTTTTTTACAACGTGAAAACAGTTTGCAGGAAAGAAAGTTTGGCCGTGTATCGTTATATAACACACTTCTCCCACCATATCAAGTATATTTTCAGGTGATTTATACCAATAGATATAGTTTTGGGGTGATTTAAGGCTTAGGTGTCCGGAATACGAAGTGCCCATGCTACTTGTTGTAGACTCAACCCATTCCTCAAACAGTTATCAGAGTAAGGCTAGGTCCACTAAGCTATAGAACTTCACAGTCAAAGACCAATTGAATAGATGTTCGGATTTCTAATATATATTTCTATGGAATTCGCAATCAATATGTGTAATCTTTTACGGCATACTGTTGGCCGATTCTGTATAAAAGGCCAACGCCATGTGGTTAATTGGGTGACAAACTATTGCATGTCGCGAAACTACTAAGTACTAACTACACATTGACTCGCTCATTTTAGAGTAAACTTTGTTCCCGTTCTGTCGTTTTTAAAGTTGAATTCTTACCGTTTCATGAACAAAAAATAACCCGATGGTTACTGAATACACATATTTATTAAACAAGCAAAGTTAGTTTTAATAATTACCGAAATGTTAAAAACCGCATACAACAAGAAATAGTTTCATTCTGTGAGGGTGTATAGTGTTTGCATGAGTATCTTTCCGATTTGCGGAACAAAAACATTGTACTTGACTAAGTCGTCGCCACCGGTACTGAAAAGTAACATGATTAGCAATGTATTGAAAAGCGAACCAAATTAACGTGATGTCTTTGATTTCAATACCGCGAGATTTCGTAATACCTATAATTGGGCTAGGTGCTGCAGTAACAGCAGCAGTTTCATACATAGTATGGGGCGGAAATAGTTCTGGAGGCAAAAATCTGAGGAATAACAGTGAGATCATTTTTTCTTAGTTTACGCTTTGCTAGCCTAACAGCAATTTACGGCAGCCTAATGTTAGGCCCACAATGTTAGGTTCAGTGCAATAGGGTAGGATACCCCATGTTATTTCCCCATTGTTAAATCGTCAAACTATTTACATAGCTCAGACCTTGTGTAAGATTTCAACATTTTATTATTTCTCGTCTGAACATTCATTCCTACACAGTTATCAGAGATTTTGTCTTCTTGAAGTTCATAGTTACCACAGTATTTTTAATGTTCCTCTTTATTGCTATCCATTCTTTTATTTCAGGAAAAGTCGCTGGCCTTGAAAACCTAGGCAACACATGTTATTTGAACACCATTTTGCAAAGCCTGGCAGCTTGTCCAAAGTTTGTGAAATGGTTGCAGAGGGCTTTGATAAACAGACAGTTTCAAGGAAAGCGACATGATCTAGCCTATAAGCTTTCAAAAACACTGGAAGGTGAGAAATCAAAGAGTTAAAGTACTGATTTTAAAAGCACGAAAAGAGAAATCTATTCTTTTAATGTTTAATGCTCTGATCTATTCATAAATATCATATGTTTATCTTGAGCATTACTGCATCAGTTTTTTTTATACAGTAGGTATATTTCACATATTTTGTTTTTTGCTTTATTTCTAGTGGTGAATGACTTCTCCAGCAATCATTCAGGTGGATTGATATATTCACCTCATGATGTACTCCATGCACTGAATAACTGCAACTGGGGACACAATAGAGAACAACAGGTAAGATAAACTGTGCAGTGTGCACGCCAGATTTGTGCATCACAAAATTTTGCAGATCACCAAAATGTGCACATACTATAAATACCTGCATGATACATTGAAACAAAATTTGCTCAAGTTTCTGAATGTTACAAAATTGTGACTCTCTCCAACCACCCCCCCCCCCTCTTTGATTTCACCCCCGTCAAATGATTTCCTTATACAGCTGAAACAGTATGTGATATCATTGAGTGATTACTGGGTACATTTTTGTATCTATATGGTGTATGACATGTTTGTATGTACAATCTGATTACAAAAAATATTTCCTTCATTTATGCCAAAGGATTGTCAAGAGCTGTTCCAGTTCCTTGTGAATGAATTACAGGCTGACTCAGAGAAGCTTTCATCTGTGCCAACCTTCTCAGAGGCATCTTCGCTTGCAGTAAGTTCCGTTATACTTGTCTTGCAATCTAATTTAAATAACTGGAGGTGAGAGGGGGGGGGGGGTTGAAGGTAAAGAGGAATCAGGAACCATCAAAATGTGAAATTCTTGCATTTTGATTCTGTGACTCCTGACTGCAGTACTACGAGGTGCTACTACTGCAAAAGTTAACTGACGTATGTTTAGTACCTTTGCAATTGATTCTTAAAGAGATTAGGATAAATATGAAGTCAATAATTATAAGATTGTACCGTACATTTTGAACGTTAATAAATATAATAACAGTCTATTGTTCAGAGGAGGACAATCAATGGATCTTCCCAACAAGTTCATTCTTTTAATAATAATAATAATAATAGAAATAATAGATAACAACTATATAGCGCCTAATACAAAAGTTTCTAAGCGCTTGGCAAAACTACAGTAGACACATTCCTTTGTATTACTATCTTCCATTCCACTTCCCTGCTCTCCCTTTGTTCACTTTCTTTTCACAATTTTGACTCCCCCCTCCCCCTCTCCTTCAAAATTTCTTCGACACCACTTTAAATGTGTTACAAGTTAATGATGAGCTTTGTAGATCCTTTCTGACAACAATGTAACTTAATGTACTAATCAGCACTATTGACAACAATGTAACTAAGTGTAGTAATCTGCACTTTTGACTACAATGTAACTTGATATAATAATCTGCACTATTGACAACAATGTAACTTAATGTTACTAATCTGCACTATTGACAACAATGTAACTTAATGTACTAATCTGCACTATTGACAACAATGTAACTTAGTGTAGTAATCTGCACTATTGACAACAATGTAACTTTGTGTACTAATCTGCTCTATTGACAACAATGTAACTTAATGTACTAATCTGCACTATTGACAACAATGTAATTTAATACACTAATCTGCACTGTTGGTGCTCATTGTAGAGTTTTTGTCATAACAATGAGTCATAGGTGTTACAGTTATAAATCATTTTCTTTTATGCTATTCCCTGGAGTGAAGAAGATATCTTTGCAATGTTTATATCCTTCCAGACACCAAAGAACGGATTACTGCACCAGCCCAGCTTACGATCTAGTATTGATGTCTATTTGCCGCCTGTCTCCACGAGAGGATTGGAGCTTCCGTTTAGAGGTTTGACAGCTCATCATTTAACATGCACAGCCTGTGGACATAAGGTTTGTCTCATTTTCTATGTCATATTATTTTTTTTACTATAATTTTTTCTTTGCTGGTTTCAAAATTGGATATTTTGTGTATCTGTTAAGAATTTTTTGTTTACAAAATTGTTAACAAATCTCCAGAGATACAATTTGCATTTCTTATAAATCGTGCCATTTTATTTTCAATCTCAGTATCGGGTGACATATTCTCAGTTTGATGGTCTGACCCTGTACCTGCCTGTCAGCGCCTTTGGGATGACGTCCTTAGAGACCATGCTGGAGAACTTCACTCAAGTCGAGCTCGTTCAAGACGTAGACTGTTCAGAATGTTCCAAACGAATCACAGCCCAACTCTCCAGCCCATCTGGTCCGGATGAGTCCCCAGATACAAGAGACAAAGTTAATAGCAGACCGTCTTCACCGGTGGAATGTAAAAGAGCCTATCAGAAACAAACGACAATAGCAAAGGTGAGGTTAATACGATTCTTAAACAGTCTGACATGCGAGAAACATAAGCTCATTTCTGGGTTGTTGTTTTCTTGTTTGTTAGTGTCACAAGAGATGATTTTAAATGGTTACTTGTGACCCTAGAATGAAGGGTCCTGTAGAACAAATTTTGTTAATTATTTCCTGGTGGTGTGTAACTCTTCAAATTGTTATCAGAGATTTAAGATTGTTTTAATTGGACATTTTGAATGTGAAGACAAATTGCTTTGGGAATGGCGGTGTTAGAATGAGTGGCCACTATTGGACTTTCTAGCATATTTTAGGTTACTATTAAATTGAATGACCTGAACATAGTTTGTTCTTCATGAAATGCACACAAAGATATGTAGAAACTAACATGTTCATATGAGCCCCAAAAAAAAATGAAATTGTATCGAAAATCAGTATTTTTAGTTTGTTATTTTCTTCCAGTAGACCAGGTATCATGTTGACCAGGTACCATGTAGACAGGTACAATGTAGACCAGGTTCCAGCCTCTTGCACCATGTTGGACAAGAACAAATATCTTGAAAAAAAGTTTCAGAGCAATGTACCGGTGACATGATTAAAGAATATATCGGTGGGGGTGAAAAGATCACCTAGGGTTATAGTCTATTATTAATTAGATACCAATTAGATACAATGAGTCAGACAAGCCAAGCCATCCATGCAGATTGCATTAAAGATAAATTATAGCATATTTAGTATACATGGATCATTAATGCTTAAATTTGTGAAACCAAAACCTTCCCTCCCCATCTCCTTCCTCTCCCCTCAAATTACCAAAGGATGATATCATTCTGTCAAGTCTAGTCCCTCCCACCCCCACCCCCCCTCCCATTTTCCCTGGTTACCTCCATAACGGTTGACAGGGTTGAGACAGTGTTAGGCTAGGTTCCTTCCCTAACTGCACTGAAAACAATTTGCAAATGTGGTTTGTACAGTCTGAAATGACAGCGATGTTCATCAATTTTCTGAGGCTCCACCTTCTAGTAGCCCTAAGGACAGTCGAATTTGCAAATTACCCCGTGATAACGTTTAAAGGGGCCCATTCCATTCACACCAATGACACCATACCCATCCCACCTGCAAACCAAAAATACATGATTTTTGTATTCCTTCAAAATTCATCATCCCTCCCCTTTTCTTCCCATCTGCAAACCAAAATCCATGGTTCTGACATGCTGTCAAATCTGTTGTTGTTGTTTTTTATCAGCTACCCCAGTGCCTATGTATTCATGTCCAGCGTGTGATATGGACTGACACGGGCATACCCATGAGGAAGGATGAACACGTCATGTTCCCAGAGAAGCTGGACATGACATTGTTCCACCACGTAGTCGGCTCTTCATCATCATCGGATAACCGAAATAATTTGTTACAATATTGGAACATTCAA
This sequence comes from Apostichopus californicus, assembly GCA_020650975.1. NCBI lineage: Eukaryota > Metazoa > Echinodermata > Holothuroidea > Aspidochirotida > Stichopodidae > Apostichopus > Apostichopus californicus. The sequence goes on along the minus strand of JAIPMN010002101.1, from coordinate 22,284 downwards.
ACGAATCCGAAAAGGTACGAGGATATTTCAAATTTGGTTTGGAAGAATGCAGGCAGGGCTGGGAGGAGGAGGTTGGTGGGGGGGGGGGGTAGTGTTTGGTAGTACTACCCAACTATGGCTAGGAGTACATTGCAGGTAACCAATAAAAGTTTACTTTTTTAAAGGAATTTGTGTATTCTATTTTAGCTTCATGGCAATCCTTATAAACACAGAGATTGTTTAAAGTAGCCATAAGCATAATCAGTTTGTGTCATTAGTTTTGTTTTTACACTCTTTTTGGTTTTACACTCTTTAAGTTGCTTCTTCAGTAATGAACGGAACTAACCTAAATTAGAGTGAGTCAATTGTTAAGTATGACTGTCCTCAACCCAATGTTTAGAAAGCAAAGGATTTTTGACAGGTCGTGGGATCGCTTCAGAAAATTGTTGAAAATTTTTTAACTTTCATCTCAAGTCAAAGTATCATAATGAGTTGGACCCAATGGCACTGTGTGCCAATCTCATGATTGCAATGTCACCTGTGGTGAGGAAGCCGAGCAACACATTAGCTAACATATTCTAGTGGCATTGTAATGATAGAGTTGAGGGGGGTTGGGGGAGGAGGGATGCTAAATTGCAACAGGTTTTGAGGAGATGTGGTCTAAAAAGGTTGTGGGCCACTGGTTTAGGATGTATTCATCCTGATCTTTCTGGTTTTATTGAAATGGTCCTGGAGTTAAATGGAATAATTTAGTATCAGACTCAACCAAATAATTGATTCCCACTTCACAAAACATTCCCCCCCCCCCACCTTAATATGATGATTCTGGTACAGCAGATAAACTGTGAGGTGTCTATACAAGAAAATTCAACCTTAATGTAAGTAGGAAAAAGAAAAAACCTCTCATCATTTTCTTCTTCTAATTTTTCCAACAAATTTAAGCAATGAAAATTTAACCAAGCCAAATTTTATTGGAGGGGATTTATTGCCAGCTGCCCCTACAGCGTTCCCAATGTTTCCAGGGAAGTTGCAGTCCATTCTGAGAAGAAACAAATCACTTCCACCCTGCAGTGATAGTCATCGGTCATCAAATAGTGATAATGAACTCAGGTATTGATTTCATTTAGAAATATAGAAGCAGAGGTAGACAGATGGGTCAGGCAATCTGGGGGGGGGGAGGGGGATAGGAGTGGGGTGGTGACCTCCTAATCAATCCAATATTTACTCTGTTAGCATGCAAGTTTTGTTCCTCTATTGTGTACCTGTATATCCATGTATGATAGGTTGCACTCAGAAAAACAGTAGGCTTTGGAGAGTGTTGGGAATCCATCACTTTTTGAGTTACGGGCTATGTCACTTGTGGGGTGAGCTCACAGAACATCTTTCACTAACATACTATTAATGAATCATTGTATGTGCATTAATCAATTTTTTTGCTGTCAGTCAATCATCTAGATGAGAAGATATTAAGTTAGTCATACAAATACGGTAGCTGACAAACTTACTGGACTCATCCGTCCTTAGAAGTGAGATCTTTCTCTGATATACCGTAATGAATAAGTGTATGTGCGTGCGTTATAAACATTTTCTTTCTGCGAATCGACCATCTAGAAGAGATGATATTTAGTCAAATATGCGAATACGTTAGCTGATAATCTTGCTCGGCTTAACCATTTAGAATTGTCTTTCTTTCAGTTCTGGTAACCTCGGTTACCGTCTCATGTCAGCTGTTGTTCATATGGGCGATGCAGTTAGTGGCCATTTCTTGACCTACAGAAGAGCGCCTTCATTAACAGACGAACCGATCTGCAAAAAGTGGTTATGCATATCTGATGAACATGTTACCACAGCAACATTGACTGATGTACTCTCACAGAAAGCCTACATGCTTTACTATCAAAGGATGTGACATAGCCATTGACACAGTGTATCTGTGTACCTTACAGTAGTCTCTTATATTGAGGCTTAATCATGGATGGTGCTGAAGTATCAGCTAGTTCAGGTGCATGCTGGGCTTTCAAGGAAAAATGCGTGATGGGAAGTATTTCAAATCACATCTCTATCGATCAGAGTGAATTGTCACACGGTCTGCTTGCACTTGTATGGTTTATTGTCATGTTATACACAGACAAACAGCTCGAAAGAGATAATAGTAAATTCATGACATTACAAAGGGCCATTTGATTCGGGCTCCAAGTTTGGAAGCGTTTTTTTTTGTACCAATTATGTATTTTCTCATTGAAAGATTTATTTTGAAGCTGTCTCCATTTCAAGCTGTTTGTGTTTGCTTTCGCCGTCATTTTTCAAAATGAAACCACTCTCAGGCTGTTGAGCCATTGTTGATGCTTGATAAATTCAGCGTAGTCTGAAAGTAATGTCTTCTTGCCTTGAAAGCAAAAGATAGCGATTGTGCAAATTATGTTTCAACTTGCATCATGTTTTGTGACTTCAGACATGTATGAAACAAAATGTTCTTCATACATGTGAAAAGAGGGAAAGGCTGATGGACTGTTCAATCCCTCAAGTACCATACCTGCCAAACCGGGAGGGGGGAGGGGGTCAGTGTGCCAAAGTTTGTTAATTTAACAATTTCACAATCGAGTGCTTTTATGCAAAAAAAATTCAAAATCAAGTAATTTTATGACTGGTACATCTCTAGATGTACATCGGGACTCTTTGACTGTTGACTGGTGATAAGTTGTGACATGGTAATATGCATGAAAAATGTATGAGTCTCTGATATTGTATGGAAGGTCAATCCATATGTTAGTGGTAACAGAGATTCCGAGACACAATTTCAAGGCTCCTTGTCGAAAATGGAAAGGAATCATGGAATGGCAGAAATGTCTGTGTGTCCGAGCAGGAAAACCTTTTTAGTTCAGAATGTTGTCATTGGGGTCTGGTATAAACTGGGTGTTTTTTTTTTTAAATATCTCGAATGCATGAGGCATTGGCACTGTTGCAATACTCTCTGTTATAATTATGTATGAACTTTGAAAAAGAAAAGTGAATGTGTAATCATGGAGTTACCGATTTGAGATCAAATGGACCGTGTAAAGATACCGTAGAAATATGAGCGATCATTCCATTTGATATAAATTCAAGGGATATGTCGTTCTACGGTGGGTCGAAGGGGATTTGAAAGTTATTACCTATTCACAAAATGACCAGATTTTCTTAAGTATCTTCAGATAGGGAGGTATAGTTGAGAAAATGTCTAATTCCTTACAAAGGGATACTCCAGTGGTACTCTAATACTAATTGGAAAGACATTTATTGTTTTCCCCCCATCCAATATTGTGTTCTTACAGCGTTTGAACTTTTTAGTTAGGTTAATTATAAAACCACTCCTCAACTCCAGGAAAACAAATTTTTCAGACAGTGGTCTTTGAAATCATCCCAAAAATGTATTCTTAAACATCTTTAGTTCCTTTTAAAAGCCTGGTGTTTTGATTTGGAATCATTCCAATTCTTTTCTCTCCAGATATCAATATTTTTGTAAGAGTATTGCCTTCTTTTGTTAATACAAGGTATTTTCAACTCAGTTGCCATGGTGATATCATTCACCCAACTGTTGCCAGAAAGATTATTGCAAACGATCAAGGTTATAAAAGTAGTACAAGGTGACACCAGAATGAGGTTTTCATCTAGTGAATGGAAATAAAATTGAGTGTATAAAGTTGTGCAACGATCAATTGTGTCACTGGAATATTCCTTCGAGGACTGTTTACGAAAGTGAGAATTCAGTTAAACAAAACTTAAATTATGAATATGTACATGTGAGAAATGCATGTTATATTATTATGTGGAATGTTCTCAGACACATCAATGCAAAATGAAAGTTATCAGTATGAAAATTGGAAGATAGAAAAATAATAAACAATCATGCATTTTGAGAGATTTTTTAGTTTCTTGTGTCAATATCTGAAATATAAATCAAGAAATGAGGTTACAGACCTGAGTTGAAAATGAATGATGCATCAAGTCATTCCACGAATAATTTAGCTGCCGATCAGCAAAAGTCAGTCCTTGAGTTTCTTGTGAGCATCTCCAGGCAACTACACTGATAAAAGGTGACCCTGAATTTTCAAAAGATTCAGCACATCGGTAAGAAATGTTCTTTTAACAAGATGGATTAATTATTATTAATTAATTATTAATTATTATTGTGTCATTTCTCATGGATTCTGACTCACCATTACTGCAAATCTGCCATTAAGTAATTCAAGTTTTAGACCAAGTTTCTGGGGAGGTTCTCCCAACGTTCTGATATAAAATATGTGACAATGTAATCCTGACAAATTAAAGTATTACTGGGTTTGAAATGACACGGGAGAAGGAAAAGTATTAATGGAATTCCGCTCTTATCCCAAACTCTGAAAATATCTGTGAGGAAAGGTGAATGCAGACAATTTGATAAAACGAAAAATGCGAGCCATAAAAAAGTATGCGAAAAAGGTAAAACCACAGTGTGGATTTCAAAACTCTGTACACATTGTCAATTTTATTCACTCTCCATGGAAATTGATAAATCATAAAATAGTTCAAACTTAAATGAACAAATTCATGTCTTAAATTAGCAATTCATGTTGGCTCCTTTTGACAATACCTATGTTAAAAGAGACACAAATTCAACCATCATCCTTAGCTTATGTCAAGAAAAAAAATCTTGTAACCAGCTTAGGAATATCTTGTATCACTTGAGAGATTCATGTCTTGGAGCTGTCAGTTTGCAAATCTTTTGATGTCGTAGTGCCACTTTGCCCACACAGCGGACATGTATTACTCCTGCACCGGTTAGCTGCATCTGTAATACCAATATGGTACATATCCACACCTGTTCAGGACCTGGCATTGTTTACTTCCCCTTTGTGTTTTCTTTCTTGTTTTCAAGGTGGAATGTTAGCTGCTTGGACCATGAAACCACTGGCACCATTACGTCATGTTACAAACAGCTTCAATATTTTAGATTCAACATTTGCAAAAACCCATTTCCATTATTGAAAATTAACATTGCCCCCCAAAAAATAATAATAATAATCATAAAAACATACAAAAATGAAGCACATGTGGTTTGATGATGTCAATTGTTGACTTGATCAAGTCTCCAGCCTTGCATGTGAAGAAGTTACATAAAATCTGTAATATCTCCCAATGGAAATAAGAATGTTCATCTATGTGTGGGGAAGTTATCTCCATCTCATAGATCAATAATGATGTTTGCTTTTGTGTCTTGAGTAAGAGATGGTTAAACAAACCAAAGAGAGTGCTATGAGGTGCTCAGACACTCAGGAACATAGAACAAATCCCTCACAGGTACCAATTACTAACCGTGATTAATACTAGCTATATGGTATTCAAGGTGCCACAGATTAAAATATTGTGTTGAGTTGAACCTGATAGAAGTATAACTATGGGGAAGGGGGGGGGGGGTGATGATGTGTGCAGGGGAAAGGGGTTTGAAGCATGTAACGTTAAAGTTACCCCATTCCCTTCCTGATTGTTAAGCTTAAGACAATCTTAGGGTACAAGGTCACCCTCCTTCTAAAGCTATACATGAACAGGGAGGTATGAAAGTTGTAGACAAACACAATTATTGATTCATTGAAGCTATGTGCCTCGCAGCCTGTAATCTTAGTATTGGTTCGAACCATTGATATAGCAATACCATCAGTTAAAAACGAATTACGAACTGTTTCAAGGTCGGTTACAGCTACTATTGCCTTGAGCTCTTACACCTACCCATAATCAAATTAGTTTTTTCATAACTCTTTAATAAATCTTTGAGGACAACGCCACAAAGGTGCCACAGTCAATCCTAACCCGGATGGCCTTTTGGTAACGTTTTCTTTTCAGAACTCTTTTCCACCGCTAGCAGAAGATTTTTCAAACATATTAAGAAACTTATAGACTTAGATTAACTGCTTGTGGTCAACCTAAGGTTTGTAAAATGCTGTAATAGATATGATAGACCTGCTGTATATTTGACTTTTCAATCAGTTGTGATTCCTTTGCCGGAGGCGAAAGAAATCTGACACTTGCCATTGTCTGAAGATAAGATTTTTATATGTCTTCAACCAGTGATGCTGTAAGTCTTATAATTATGGTAGCTTGACAAGAGATCACAACGTTTTTGAAATGGATGAATCTGCCATGCAGCACACTGGCTACTAATGCCAATTTAAAAACATTTTTTTTATATTAACAGTACACAAGTTAGGGAATTAACCCGGTAGGACTGGATCCGATTTTTCACTAAAAAATTCCTTTAAAAACTTTATTTGCCCATTGTAAAGCAACATGAATTATTCTAGAGGTCAGTGGGATGATTACAAGCAAACAACGAAGAATGCTTGTCCAAACATTTCTATTTTAAAAACATATTCAAAGGATTTTGGCACAGATAAAAAAGTCTGTAACTCTCCCAGGTTTCCATAACAGACTCTCTCACTCACTCTCTCCCTCTCACACACATACTGTATGCCAATCCATTTGCACTACATTAACCACTAGGATCCTCTCCATAAGGTTTCATGAATGATAATTCTTCTTCTACCCATCGGTCACCCCTCATCTCTACATCTATGTGTCATCCTGGAATTCAATTTTCAACGACGGTAAATTTTCCAGCAGTTTGCGGCTGGTCTCACGGTTGTGCAGCCAAGCTCTCAGATCGTCGTCCTGATGGAGGGCGCCCTTGACCTTTGAACTCTTCTCCTCTTGTTCCACCTCCTCCTCTTCTTCTTCCTCCGATGAAGACTTCTCGGAAATGTCGTCCTGCGTGTCCACGATGATTTTGAGATTTTCCAGCGAGGAGGCCGGCGTGGGAGCTCCCCGTATATGCCCCAACCGATCCCGGACGGATAACCGATTCTTGAGGCCCTCCCTAGCATCTCTGACCTTGTACAGAGGTTCCTGGTGTCCCACCTCCTCCCTATGACGACGAAACAAAATATTCCAGATTTCAAGACAAAATTTCAATGTCGAGTCAACTTTGAAGACTGGAAGTAATTTGGGTTTTTATTTTTCCTTTTAAATAAAGTGAGCCATCACCATGAACTACTAATAACAATATATGACTCATAAAGAGAGATGGAATACAATATTTGTGTAATTAAGAAACTGATTGGTCTAGGTTTATCATACATCCCGATTTCCCAGATATGTCCTACTCTTGCTATCTGAGGTGAGTGTCCACGTGGACGTCCAATATTGCAAAACAATTCCAGATTTTATGGTCACACGGATCCGACGAAGTCGTAATAAAAGCAGGGATGATTCTGCCATCTGCCTACTCCAACTCGAGCGCAGAAATGCAGATTGTTCGAGGCAACATTCTATCAACCATTCTGATCCGACAATGCATATTGCTTTTCAACACCAAAATTCATGTTGGTAATCTTCCAAATACATTTCTTTTCCAAAAAGGGGTTGGGTTGTGAGAACTCCTCAACTGAAGACTCCTCTCCCAGGCCACAACTACTCGTTTTCTCAAAAGAAATATAGCCACGACCAAATTGGTAAAATGTCATTTTTAAGACTTTCAAACTTTCAGATTGATATTGCAGGGCACTTATTTTAAAAAGCTAAACTGGTAAACCATGATGGAAAGGGAAAAACAAACAAAACCAACCTAAATTTCTTTAATTCAGCTTCCACCTCATCGGCGTACATTTGCATTTTCCGTTTCGGGGAGACGTTGCCCATCGCATGCTTCAGTTCTGCATCCAGATTTTCTGCCTCTTCATCCACGGCGTCCTCCTTGCCTCTCTTCTCCCCAACCTCCTCTTCTCCTTCGCTTCCGGACGAGTGTCTCTTGGCGGTTCCTTTCTTTAGACGTTCTCTCAAGTCCGTGGTTTGTCCTTCTGCAATATGTAAAAGAATTAAAAATTTATCGTTTCTAAAAAATATATAAATGTTCGAGCAGTCGCGTGGCGGGCCAGGTCGGGTCTCGGGAAAATTATATCACTGGGGCTCCTTTTTAAAGAAGCTTAGTACAACAAAGAGAAATACATAATTTTTCATCCCATATTCCCTCTGACCCCATCATTGACACCAAGCCCCAGTGCTGGAGTCCCCTTACCTCCCCACCCCTCCCCACCCATCCCATTCCCTCCCCACCCATCCCCTCCCCACCCCTCCCCTCCCCTCCCCTCTCCCTCTCTGTCATCAGGCCTGTGTTCAAGTCAAGCTTTGGCTTTTGGGTTTAATAGTCAAGATACAAAGAGAGAAAGGTTAAAAATTTTGTCCCGACTCAACGTACTTGATTCGGCTTCATCTGGTTTCCTCTTCCTGGGATGGAGGTTCTCCTCTTCCTCCGCCTCCCAATCCTCCTGGTGTCCGTGCCTCCTCTTGCGTCTGTCGGAGGTCGCTGGCTGATATTTACCATCTCTGTACTGCTGACGTCTGCAAATAGATGAATTTTCAAAAGGTGACGTAAAAATGATAGTAGTAAAATACTGCCTGTTGGTTTTTACGGCCTGACTGCATTTGACTGCATGGTGTTCTTTGCAACTATTTTTCTTGTCATTCCAACCAAAATTAAAAAATAGTGATTGCGAGGATGTAGGAAGGATGAATATATTGATTCCGTTAGGGGTAATCACTTAAAACTGTTACTTGGGTTCATTTTCATCAATTTTGCCCATCCTGGTCAGTTCGGTATGGTGACTTACTTGGACAAGCTGACCAGTCCCTTGTAGCCGCCAAAGTTTGGGTTTCCGTATTTGAGGTAATACTGGCTGTGTTTGTAGGCACCTTTCTGCTTCCTGTCATCTAAGGAAAATGAAAAAAAAATATAAAAATATAAAAAATATAAAAACATGAAAAAAAAAGAAAAACAAGGACAGTGAATGGGAAACAGCCATCTGGATGAATCCATCACCTTAGAAATAAATGGCTTAGGTGGTTCAACACGGAGTCTGTATTTCTTGAGGTCACCATGCTGGTCAGTCCGATCTTTACCACTTGATAAATCTGGTCGTTCCAATCGTCAGTCAGTTTCCTCGTCATCATAATGTTAGTCAGATGAGTGAGAGATCTGTTTTCTAACCTGCTAAACTCACCTATGGATGCATATCTCATGACCAGTTCATCTGCTTTTGGGTGTGCTTTACCGATTCTCAAGATGTCCTTAGACTTTATCTCCACCGGTCTCATGTCCGCCTCCACCATCTCTAGACATTCCATGGCTTGCTCAGACATCTCAGAATCTTAAAATGTAATAAACCATGAGAAAAAAATATTCTTACTTCAGTTTTGTTTTTAAAACAAACATAATCAGAAATTATCAAAAGGAATGTCATGAAAAGATGATGATATAATATTTCCTTGAGATACTTCCCTCCACCCACCCCCCTTCTCCTCCCACCAATAAACATAATTATTAATAAACTAGATATATTGATGCAGGCCAAGTTGGATGAATAAATTATCTCAATGAGAGAAACATGCTTCCTGGATGGCAGTGGTTAAGTGCATGCTGAAATTTGAAACCAATGCAAGTATTAAATGTAATCCAAGAGCAAATTCAATATGGTCAAGAGTTTATTCTTCATTATTTTGAAATATATTTGGTTTAGACATGCCAATGAATGGTACTATTATAGAATATCAGCAGTAAAGCTTAAGTTGAAGGCTTATAGTCTCATACACCGAGCCATTAACCACAAATCACTGGTAACTTGTAACACAAATGTTATACCAGTGCTGTGGCCAAGTGGACAAAGGCCGTAGCATTTGAACCAAATGAGGCTTAGCAATCTTAGGTTCGGGTTCGATACCCGGCCGGGTGATAGTAAGGTGGGTTTTTTCATCCAAGAGCAATCTACACTTTTCCCATCTGAAATGACTTTCTAAATTGAAAGGATTCCAAAATCGATTTAAAACTGTTGAATTGGAAGCCACCCGACATGAAAGTTGAAATCCATAAGCCCTTCCCAGGCTTCCCAAACATTCCTGGTCGCTTAATCGTCGTAAAAATTAACTGCCTGATTATTATTATTATTCTTATTACACCCAAGTGTGCGCAATTCAAACAGCCACTCCCAGGGGCACACAGTATGGAAACCTTTATGCATTCCCAGGGTGCTGGCTACAATCAAGCACACAGAACTATCTTTACAAGTTTAAATCACAGGTCCACATTCATACACCTGCAATTTTGCCTTGCCTTGCCCAAGGACACAACATGATAATCCAGCCAGGGCTGTAATATGCAATCCTTAGATCGCAAGTCATAACCAAAATGGTTGGTGATTAATATGAGAATAACATTAAGTACCAAACCATCATGAAATATTAAAGGGACTGTGAGTCCACCATATACTACTGCTTTACCTGGTCTTGACTGCATAGAATCGGTATTTAAGGTATCTACAGGCAATGAGGATGATAGAGGGCTCTTTGGAATTCGCTCTTTCTCTCCCGTTTCTTTGTTACTTATCAAATCAAGGATTTGGTCTTCATCATCTGATAAAATTAAAATAAAACGGAGGATAGAAAAAAAACCAAATTTTACATTAAATGTGCAGAGGAATAGTTTAATATAGCTATTTTTCTTGACAATGCTTGCCTCTCATTCAAATTGTCTGAAGAAAATTAAATTTTGCTTTTTGATACTTTCTGTAACAGGGCATAGTTAACCCGGCATCGCAGAATGCTACGTAAAATGGGCAGATTGCTACCAAGTGAAAAGTTTTGCAGAGTTTGCACAGAGGGAACCACAGTATTTTACATACGACGTTCACACAGCCTTCAAACTGCTACACTCTTGACTAAAGGCGCATGGCATTGTTGCCATTGGTACCAGGTGCTATCTACTAAGGGCAGTAGGGCATGTAGTAGGGGTACCAAATAGTAAATTATTAATTAGAACCCTTCAGCTCATGTTACCTTCTTCCATTGGTTCTTCATCCGACCCAGGAGGTGGTGGTCTCTGAGATGATGATGATTTGGTGGTCTGCTCCTCCTGGGAGTCGTCCTCCTGCCTCGGCTGGGATGAACTCATACCAGCCAGGGCCCTCGCTGTTGATTGATGATCCAGCCAAACCACATTACCTAATCAATAAATATAAAGAAACATCCTCGTTAAAAGAGGAGATTAAAATGCTAATCCCCAGTAAGGTAGAAAAGGGTCACTAAAATTTTGAATAATTGGGGGGGGGGGGAGGACAGAAGTTCGAAAGAAGAAAAACTGGCAATGAATTTTAAGACTTCCCTGTCTAACACTTTAACAACTGTCAACGACACAAGGGTTTGGGATCTTCCTGTAACCGAAATAAACATATTAACAAATATAATTTGATTGGAGTTTTGTAATGTAACTGCTTCTTAAGTAAATGCTTTGGTATAACTGTACATACAAACATTTTACATGTAAAAATACAACAACATTATATATGTAAAAAAACAACAGTATACAGGTATATATACCCTTAGGCCAATGTAAGCCAGTTTCACTTATACACAAACAAATCAAAATATTTACTGTGCAATGCAGGATAAAAAGAGAAGCCATTAGACAATGCTGAATAGGTTCCCATAATCTCTAGGCACCATCAAGCGAAAATGATGTTGTCAATTTGTAGGACACAGAAGACAACTAACTCTCTTATCACACTCTGGTGCTATTGTCCGCATCCAGTTCCAAACGCAACCTGCACCAAAATGCAACTAAACTAGGGTTTCTTACCTGTATTTTTCTGTACTCTCATAGCTGTCTTAGATAAACAATGGTCATGTGATAATATAATCACTTTATTTTAAACATGTTCCACACTTGTATGGTAGGTAAACTGCAGACAGGAGACATGTTAGCCTGTACAAGTTATCATGACGAACATCTGTTACACCCCCAACCACCCGCCACCCCCATCCCAACCACAAAGAAAAAAAATCAATTAGAAAATAGTGTACACTTTCTGCACTACATACCATTCATAAAATAGGAACATTCCAGACATCTCAAAGACTTTAAAGGAGCATACCTAGAGAACTAAATTAGATAGAAGAATGTACCTGTACTCTACAGTTAAGAATACCAAACAGCGAATGGGACTAATATTTTGCCTAAAAGCCATGATCGCCTTAGTTACCACTGTCATCATAACTCTTAAAATACTCACTTACTTTTATAAGAAGGGTAAAACCGATTCCAAGAGGGTTGCTCTCGGGAAATGAAGCCAGTCGGATAATTCATCCAAGAATCCAAATTTTGATTAAGGTGTAACGCGATCATGATGACGATCGACCACAGTGTGACACACTCCAGAGTTTTTTTTCAAGTCTTTAAAATTTGCCAGATTGATGACGGACGTGTTTTGAGGTCAAAGCCAGTCATTTTATTGAGATCCACCAGAGAGAAATTAATACTTCCTTTGGAAGGGAATGAAGTTCCTGGCTTTATTGAACCAATAAAGATGAAGAAGATAATCACCTTCAGACGACTTGAAATATTAATTGAAGCGGCCGGAGGGTAATTGAAAGTTGGAAACCGGGTATGTGTTAATGAGAAGTGATCTGGACTTAAACAACAGGTTGTGAAGTACGCCATGCTGTGACTATACGAATGGTATATATGGGTTTGATAAAAATTGAAGTATTCTTCTTGACATATGAAAGGGACTTTCACCTTTATTATACAGTATCTTTGAATTCATAACATACTTATTCATTGTCACTCCCAACCATTTTTAAAGTTTCAAGGGTTGATTTTCTTTAATATTTGACTTTTTAAAAAAAATTTAAAGCAGTGTGGGAAAATCAGATTTTTATTGGCTGTATAAGGTACAAACATTAGGACGTGGTATTCTTGTCATACTGCGTGAAATTTACAAATTTAATTTACAGTATTTTAATTCATAACATACTTTCTGTACATCATGGTCACTTCCAACTGTTTGCCAGCTTTTACAATTAACTTTGGTAAATGATTTTGGCTTTTTGACACAAAAAGTTCCATGACAATGCAGGTCTCTGTACCTCAGAAAGACAGTTTTTGTTTCAATAATGAGAAACAGTGTCAAATGTTTGAAAATTTATGACATGATTTGTGCACATACAGTTAATACGGCACTAATGTATGCAAATGGAGTAGAAGAGAGGGGGGGGGGGGGGAAGTAGGACCAGAATATTTTTCTAGACAGGGAATGTTTTGTATTGGAATGGCAAAATGATTTTGAGTAAAATACCACAAAGGTTTAGTTTAGTAAATTTTTCATGACCTGGTGAACCAAACTCAAATATATTGTATTAACAGTGCATAATTACAAATCAGTCCAGTCCTGGAATGACCTTACTGCCCTAAACCATGAAAAAAAGACTTCCAACTATGAATCGTTATCTAGAGCTGTTTCTAACATCCGTGCACACGGTTATTGACCTCAAGACAGGTCGCCACGGTGATGAGATTCATCACTTGTCGACCTAAATTAGCCCCAGCTGTCAAGTTAGGGAACAAGATGTGAAACTTCCCTCGGCTCAGTCCAGTTTTAACATCCTGGCTGTCTCCGAGTGTCTGTAGCAAATATCCACCTTGTTCAGGAAATGGACGTCCGTAATCTAATTAAATCTCCATTTAACGAGGACCTAACACAGGATTGAGCCTACATAAAAAGTCAAATTTATTTCCATAGGTAGGATGTGGCAGGATGGCCAGTGAGACAAGTGAAGTGAGAGGGGAGAGTCCCTATAAACTCCACTAACTTTTCATGACACTCCTGTATACCTGTCTCCACACAACGACTGCACTCTCATTCTACCGTCTATCTAGCGGGCAATTGGTAACTTTCAGCATTGTCCTCTCTTGTCGACAGACTCATTCTACAACACAAAGTGTCTGGAGCAACTAATTGAGAGTACTGTTGTTGTGAGGAGACAGGGAAGTGTATTGATGATCCTAGTATTTACCCAATTTATTTATCTTCAGTACTACTTACATGAAGAATCATCAACCCATTCTATAGAGGATGGCATATAATCCCTGAAGTAGTTAAAGATATCCTTAGTGCTCATATCATCGACTCCTCTTAGGTGGATGGCTTCAAGACGTATAGGACTTCCATCTGCGGAGGATAATTGAACATATATAGAATTAATTTCTAGAATCTCTTGGTTGTAAACTGTTTTAAAGCAGGAAATGTTTAGTAATATAATAAGGAAATGCAAATACCAATAAATGACATTGTGTTTACCTGAAGATGTCAATCAATTCAATTTCTCTATTATTGTTCTGATTGTAGAACTAGTTTTGTTTTAAACTACAAAGGGGAGGGGGGGAGGGGGGAGAAAGAGGGAGGGATCTGGGATATGACTAACATTTTGGAAGGAAAAACTGGTGATAAACAGAGCTGGTCATAATTCCAAAATAAGAGTTCATGGTTTCATATGATGCTTTCTATGACTATTAAATGAAGTAGCAAGCTGCTTGAGATAACATATGGGCAAATTTGAGAAAAACATACTTGGAAAATGTTGATTCACTACTGTTTGATAAATTTCAATCGACTCGGCTACCATGTAAATGATATGTACAGCACTTCCATGTTAGTTGCCTGCCAAGCTTAGCTATAAATGCTCGCAATGTTCCTTGAACGGAGAGTGCACACTGCTTTTAGCTACAATGATGAGAGATGGTTATTGCTTATAGCAGCCAGCCATTATGCTGACTACATTTTCACCAGCATGTCACTACATTGAAAGAGATTTCATAAGTGACATTTAACTGTCATAACAGTGTGTTTGGATGACCAAGTGAAAAACCTGGCCGAAGATTTGGCAATGTATCTCCAGTTCCACTCTCTTTCTGCAAAGTAAAAATTGAAACTTGAAAATCTCAGATACCTATTTTGGATCCTGGAGCTAGCGTGACCCCAGCTATGTCCTCTATACCACCATCAGGGCTGCTCTTTCGTTCCTGTTTCGACAAACCAAATCTGTCTGCTCTTTTGCTTCTCTTCTCTCTGGCTTCCTGCAGAAAGACACATGTGCGAAATGTTGGAGGTAGAGTAAATTATCAGAAATGAACGACTTATTATTGTACCGTGGCATACCATACAATATTAATAAAGTAGTCTTATTCTTGGCGATCAGACCTACAAATTTGATCTAACTGGTTCAATTAATGAACTAAGCACTCATATGTCTTAATCTAGTCCATCACTTATGAGATTAAGGTACAGATAGGTCTGCAAAACTATGGAATTAAAACTGTTTTCAGTACAGAATTTTGAAAATTAGGAAATTTATACTGCTTCTCAGTGCAGAACTTCTAAAGTATGGAATTTATAATGCTTTTCAGTGCATAACTTCTAAAGTATGGAATTTAGAATGCTTTCAGTGCATAACTTCTAAAGTATGGAATTTAAGAATGCTTTCAGTAAATTATTTACAAATCATTTTGCAAAAAGCTATGATGTCACCTTTGTTTACAAGATTAGCTGCCTTTGTACATACCTTCGATAGGACATCAATGCCTGTGACAAAGGTCCCAGTTTTATTAGGATACCGCTTTACTTTGACATCTTCTTCCTATTGTAGAGAAAAATAAATGATACATTATGATCTAAAATTAAAATCAATATCGTCTTCATGAAAAGGACTTGGAGATCTATCCTGCAGGCCTTCAAATTTCACGTCCTTTTCATTGAAGTTAATGTTACATGACATGTTGCACTTTATCATCAAACTGGTTGCAAAGCAAATGTATACCTGTAGTCCAGTTACAATTTTTCCTTTTTCTTTCTTTTTTCTGCTTCTCACAGCCAATTGGACAGAATTACCAATTCTCTCAGTTTTACAACTTAGAGTCCATGCTGTGTAAGGCAATTTTAAACACATGTGATTATCTCCTGGAAAAATGTTATTTCTTACTTTTGTTTCTAAATAACCATCAGAATGTCGCTGTGCATAGGCTACTCAGTTTTACTTCCATTAATAATGTGGAGAAATATCCACTTTGTTTTCAGGACATAAGTTTATGAAATGATTGAGAATTTGTGGTTTCAGTGTTTACTGTTTAGCTTTTTTTCATTAGTCCTTGATAGGGGTTAAACGTCCCTCTTTAAACTGAACTGCAGAGGTAACATGTAAAACTAAAAAGCATTTCTTTTACTGTTCATGTCTCTTTATCAAGTTTAGCAAATAGTCTGGTTGGATTTTGCAGAGCACTCAATTCTACCTCATTATTCTCCTGATGTTTTGGTGACAAAATTCCCTTTTCTAGAAGTCAGTATTTCCCTTATGAACGATGGATGCCATCTTGCTCTAGGCTATAGGGGAACAAATATGAGAACTGTTCGATTTCCTGTAGGTGGCTAGTTTAGTTTACATAAATAAAATGTTTCCCCTCAACTTTTTATAGACTGAGGCATAGCCTTGTTGGGCCACAAATGGACATCTTCTGTTGTTAGGATGTGACTATGACAGGATTAATGTAGTAAACGTTTGGTTAACTTAACCTTAGGTGTAACTTTAGCTTAGGCTAGGTCTTTAGTGTGAGGTCAACAGCAGTACGATTAAGCCTTAACTATCCTAGGCTACATTAATAATACTACTTAATAGTAATACGCAGTTAACTATAACGTGTAGGACAATGCACTAATGCAAGTCTATACCACAAGTGCAGACAGAGGCCTATCGACTCGTGAACTGCTAGTGGCACGGTCACTTTCGGGAACTGTTTGATTTCTTCGGTCTGGTTGTCTTCTGACAACATCCTCTTTGTCATCCTCTTCATCATCATCATCGGAGGAAGAAGCATCAATTAATTCTAGGACAGCCAAATCCTCGTCACTGTCGTGTTCACTTTCACTGTTTGAATTTTCCATTTCTCTGTCGGCATCTTCGCTTGCCATGTTTACAATCGGTACTGTATCAGCGGCTTGAAGTTAGCAAACTGACAAATGGTCAACACATTCAACAATGGTTTTGTTTAACACATCAATTTCTATGGTTTAACAATGTCGTGAAGTCTCCTTCAAGCGACCGTTCTTTCAGGCGATCGAGTTATATTTTCTGTCGATTTTTTGTGCGATATCAAATCTGTTTCAATATAAACTATCTGCTATCAATTTGAATTAATGCAACAACTGAATTGACAGCTGGGAGAGAACTTGCTGTTTTTCAAATATACATCTAAGCCTAACTTGAATATAAGAATTGTGCGGAAGCAGGACGTGACCACATAACTGATTAGGCTAGCCACAAGATGATTATGCCATATTGAACAACAATGCTTTCTCGTGCACCATGTTGAGGACATTGCTCAACAATACTGTGGTTCATTGTGTTAATTCAAGACCTATCAATGGCTTTTAACAATAATACCACAATGATGAAAGCATCAGAAACAGGAACCGGGGGAAGAGACTGGGGGGAAGGGGAAGAGAAGGGGAGGAGAAGGGGAAGAGAAGGGGAGGAGAAGGGGAGGAGAAGGGGAGGGGAAGGGGAGGGGGAGGAAAAGGGGAGGAGAAGGGGAGGGAAGACATTGGCTGCCAGCATGTCCAGGTTCCTTATAGAAATACAATATAATGCAAGTCTTGAATGAAAAAATTGTAACTGAAGTATTTATTGAATAATAGTTTTTTTTTTATAACAATTGAAATAAAGCAGGTTATACTGGCAATTTTTGAAGATAAATCATAACCAACCTTAACAAGCCAAAAGATTTAGGACCCTTCAAGTTAAACATCAAACTAAACATAGAACCCAACATGCCAAAGCACACCTTAGGTACCATTGGCTTGAGTTACAACTGTCATCAGTGTGTACACACTGAGTTTTGTCTTCTTTTTTCTTGTTTCTCATGGCCGAGCACCTGCAAGGTGCAGTGCATAGAACAGTAAACAGAGGATGATATGGAAGGCCAAATATGTCAATAAACAACCATGTGATGGGTACCCATCCCATGAAGCTAGTAGAATTAATAAAGAGACAATATTTTAAAAGTTTCACCATTTTAATAACATCCTCTTTCAATTGAAATGATGAGTTGGATAAGTAGAGTAAAAACATCTAACTTCTGTTACTCTACTTAACTTTGTTCTCTGTGAAGTATTTAAAATTCAAACATTGGTTTAATGGGCAAAATGGCTAATGAAATAAAATTAAATTAAAAAATAAGTCTCAGTAAGTGAGTCAGCAGTAATTCTTCTATTTCACGCACGGAAACATCAATCTTGAACTTAACATTAGAATAAAAAACCAAGATTTGAGATTCTAGTTGGCATCTGTACTTTCATAGCTAGTGTTATTGACTACTAATAACTTGGTTTGATCTGCTGGCCATCAGAATATCACAGCTAGTGTATTGACTGCAATGATAACAGACAGTACTTGCCAACTTTGCATGCATAACCTTAAAGGGTGTGATGACTCGCGCACAAAGAAACGTCTCATGCCGGTAATCTGACCTAGTTTCGAATGAGGTGTAACAGAAGTGTTAGACACCACCATTGATCCCAGAAAATACACACACAGCTTGCATATACTGTCCGTAATTAGACACTAGTGTACAGTCAGTACATACAGCTGCGGTCAATACCCACAGCACAGTGTACACACGATACAGCGATGGACATCTCAGGTCCAGCTAAAGATAACAAGGTATCACGTTTCATTACTGTCTGCATTTTGTAGCGAGCAATGGAAAGTTAACTTTTTCAGAGCGTGGCACGCGGTTTGGGGCGAGTCTTCAATGCCTTTAAGTAATGCATTTTTGGAAGCTCGCTGATAAACTTACTATGCTTTCTGGGTACAAAAGCAGCTACACATAATTTGCAATTGTACAGCAAATTGTCCATTTTGGATAGCATTTTTGCTAAGCGATACTTGGATATATTATTCCTGATACATATGCTGGTTGAGTTGTATGTAACCTACAAACTCAACCTGTGCAGTACTTTACTTGTACATAATTCTGATTTGTATGACTGAATACACTAAAATTATATACATGTGTCTCTCTCTCTATTGGCCCTTTACACTACCATTCTACCATATAGACCACAGATATGTTTTACTTTACTAATCAACCATTTTATACAATTTTATAAAATGTTACAAATGTAAACAGAGGTTTTCATCTTGAGTGACGTCCATACCACCGATACTTCTCATGAAAGGGTATTTAAGTCGTACTCATTACAGGATATGAAATAAATTACATCTTAAATGTAAAAGGCTATCAAAAAGAAAATATATATATGTCATTAAAATAGGTTCACATTGGTCACGTGACAGACACAGTTAACCGACAGAGAATTCTGAGACATTCTGAGAACATGAACCTTGGTGATAATTCATAAACCCTGTTCCAACAACCAAAACAAGAGTCCATTGACCCATTAATGCAGTAAAAACCCATCTGGAACTTTTCATAAATTACAAATGGCAATATGGCACCTTCATATAACACAAGGCAAATATTAGCAACAAACAAAAAATATGACAAGAATATGTATACACCAACCAGCACATCTTGTAGTTATACATGCAGTTTTATTTTCAAATGAGCCAAAAAAATATAAAAGCAAAAATTTTGCAGGTTTCTTTTTCAAGTTGGTTTTTTCTTTTGCTTTCAAGAATTTGTAAGAAAGCAGCTTTGTAGACAAAATAAACATCCCTTTTGATGAAAACAACATTTACCAATTAACAAAACCAAAAAAAAAAAAATGAAAAAACCTAAATTTAAACTTGTTATGATAAATAATATCATATGCTTGGTCAGAGAAAAATTCCAAAGTGACACTTCATTTTATATCATTCCCAATGTCTTTGGTATTAAACTAGAGGTGCGATAAGCATCAGTAGCACTCCAAGGTCAAAGAGGTTTCATTTGCTAAAATCATGAAAATAATATCCTTTACATGAAAAAGATTAAGGCAAGTGTCACTAGAACCTGACAACAACAAAAAATGGCCTAAATCTTGAGATTTTGTACCAACTGAGGAAAAAGCTCCCTTAAAATTTTACTTTGCCTGTAATGTTTTTAAGTAATAAAGGCCCTGGAATCTCATGCAATGTTCCAAACAGCCCCCTCCCCTTCCACTCCCCCCCCCCTTAAACTTATTATACAACAGCTTTGTTGCCAAATCAGACAGTGATTGGACTGGACTATAGTGAAAAATGTCACAACTAACCTTACATTCCGATTAAAAAGAAGAGAATATTTTACATGTTTACATATTCCGCAGTGTTGCAGGTGCATTTCTCTTACAGTATAGTTTTCCACCACTCTCTTCCTACTACTCTCCCTCCCGTCCCTTCCCCACCCCCTCCACCCAAAAAACGTCTCATGAGGAGTGCAGTTTACTATAGAATGCATTGGTCACCCTTACACATATAGTACAACCCTGATGAATACTGACTCAGTTATTTGATCATACTGCTGTAAGTTTTGAGTTTGCTCGATAACTATAATAATTTACTACTTGAATGACAATGCAAAAAGCAAATAAATGAGTCAGTTTATTATCTTATTGAACAACAATCATAAATAGCATCAGATGATTACTTAGTCAAACCTAATAAATGCTGGTGTCTTTAATAATATAATCATGAAGTTGCTGCTTCCGTGGGGCATCATTTATTTTAATTATTGAAAATAAATTTCTCGAACAGAAAAAAATAATAATAATAATAAACGAGCACAGAAATCTATGATAAATATATCTCTAGTCTGAATTTCTTCCCAACGATCAATAAAAATGTGAATAAGTTCTATAAAATAGAAAAGAATCGGTCATTTTACCGGTGGGTTAGAGCAATGCCCTATCGATGAAGTTTTGAGCGCCCAAAAGGTTAATACAACGTATACCCATGACTGTTTAACGGAGGGTCAAAATGAAACCAAATAAATGCGAGTATAATGAGAAGATCGAATATTGATTGGATTCAAGTAGGTGGTATATTTGCTAAAATAAACTGTAAAAGCATGTATTCATGTGTACGCTAGTATCTCTATACTAAATCACAAAATGTCTCGAGTACGTACACAAATCCAGGAGGCTGAGTATTAGAACAGACAGTTTGAGTACAAATACAATGTACAAATACAAGTACAAATACAATGTACAAATACAATGTACAAATACAAGTACAAATACAATGCTGTGTGCTATCACATATGACCAGGTTTCTGTGATGATTGTTGTATACATCAGTGGACACCAGCCCCCCCCATCCCCCCCCAGCATCCTTCCTCTGTTGTCTCTTGTAGATACACATTTTTAATACCAATTACACTACTTATGAAAGAATGAAGAACAGTTAACCATAAGTGTATATACAGCACCACTGGTATCTTCATTAACTAACTTCTAATATGCTGAAAATATACACACCCAAAAAATTGTTTGGAATATAGAAAGACATTTATCACGTTACACAGAATACTGACTACATGATGCATCATCATCATCACTTATGCATGTAGAAAACTTCCAAAACCTGTCAAATATCAAAGTTCAATCAAAATATCTGCCCGGTCTTTTGACGGAATTGAAATAAATATCTAACTATGATAGTAAACAAAGTCAACAAATTCTGCTGGTTACCGCCTGGGTAGGCAGCAAACCGGGAAGGGATGAAGATTTTGAGGCTCTTCTGGGTCATGTGAGGCTTTATATTCATCGTAAGGTGGGACTGAATGGACTGTAAAGAGTGATCAAAAATACACGATCAAGAAATTAAAATGAAGGTTAATTAAATGTAGGCTAAGGTAGATTCATGCATCAGTTTACTTCACATAGATTCCTACAGCTGTAGTTGATCAATATCGCTAATGTGTGTGGATTCATGAACATGGTTCAGCATACCTCACACAGATCCTCATGGGTGGATCAGTTTACTTCACATAGATTCCTATAGCTAGATCATTATCACTGATGTAGATTCATGTACATGGATCAGCATACCTCACATAGATCCTTATGGGTGGATCAGTTTACTTCACATAAATTCCTATTTCTGGATAATTTACACTGATGTAGATTCATGTACATCGAACGATTCCTCATTGGTGGATCAGCATACCTCACATAGATCCTCGTGGGTGGATCAGTTTACTTCACATAGATTCCTATAGCTGGATCATTATCACTGATGTAGATTCATGTACATGGATCAGCATACCTCACATAGATCCTTCTGGGTGGATCAGCGTACCTCACATAGATCCTCATGGGTGGATCAGTTTACACTGATGTAGATTCATGTACATGGATCAGCATACCTCACATAGATCCTTATGGGTGGATCAGTTTACTTCACATAAATTCCTATTTCTGGATAATTTACACTGATGTA